>JAOWBW010002280.1:0-99820 GCA_026119855.1 Campanula takesimana
ATAATCCCTATCACTGCCCAAAACACACACAAAGTACCAGCTGGACTTTACACGCAAGCACCATATAGAAATACTTGCTTAAACAATAATCAGGGACATGATTCCAATGTAGGGAACCATGCCAAACACATCAAAGATGAACCATTCAAACACATTACAAAATGTTCAACAATGCTCACTTAATCCATTACTCACATTTCACAACACTTGTGTTCACAAAGGAACCAATTCTACCACTTTAGTGATCCATAACAATCATCTAACTACTTTAGGACACTACCCAAAAACTAGACCAAGATTGACCTTTAAATCCCTTGGTTTGAAAACTCTCAACTTTTCAGATGACTGGGCGGTCGCCCAAACAGGGATGTGCGGCCGCCCAAAATACTTTGTCCCAAGAGTAAAACCTTTCAGATAGATGTGCGGCCGCACGTCCTTTTTGGGCGGCCGCCCACATCACCTGGTAGACCAAAACTTAACCAAAGTTCACTCCTTTCGTTTCACAACCCAAAATTACTTGTACTTGTAACACTTAACATTTGCAACTAATACAAAGACTACAAATTCGTCTTTAAACAATTCTAACACCCAACAAGACCATTCTCATACTACTCCTTCTGTCCCAAATTTACAAGTATAAATAAAACATACTCAAACCATTATTTCACAACCTACTAGGCATATTATAACATGTTTATATCCATTTTATTAGGTACAACAACATTACTATACTTTCACAATACTACAACACCCATTTGTATTAACATTTCCCACATGCAACAAATTATTACTAATCCCCTCCGTTTCACAAGTATCATTATAATTTTTAATATACTAATATACCCACTTTAGGATACTTTCACTTCTTTCCCCGTCACACATAGTAATAGTATAATTTTATAATACATTTATTTAACTTTTAACTAAAGATATTATTTTACCGTCCCACGAGTAGGAGTATAACATATAAATCATATATAATGTTGCATCATCTCATACTCCCCCAAACCAAAACTACTATACCCATTTCCCACAAATAACAAGTCCATAACAAGTTTTACTACTCCCTCTGTCCCAAAATTACAAGTATATAAAAATTATACTAAAACATCTTTTCTTCAACATATTAAGCATATAAAGCATGTTTATGACCATTTTAACATTTAAAGGGGGATTAGTAACTTACCTATTTTTCCGGAAAAAGTGTCAAGAAAAATAATATTGATCGGTAGAAAGAATCTATTCAACACCCTGAACATTTATATATAATTAGATTTGAAAATGGAGTAGTAAATTAAAATAAATAAAATGATTAAAACCAAAACCTTACCTAAGCTTTCTTCAATCAACAATGGAGTTCAAGGTAAATTTGGGAAAGTAAATGGTGAGGGGAGGGGTATGCGCAGAGAAGGGGGAGAGGGAGGGAAGTCATCAACAATTTTTATCCCATTTCTCAATTAAATCCTAGAGTTCTACTTTCAACACCCAAGCCCCTCAACTCAAATTTTCACCTAAGCCCCTATAGTTTCCCACTAACAACTTAACTCCCCAAATAAACTTTACTACTAACATTTTAACTAACACAAATAATCAAATAAAATGTGCAAATTCATTTAATATGATGCAACAAATAAAAATGCACACATAATTTTAAATTTAAAATTCTCAAATATAAAATAATTATAAAATAAATAAAACGGATTTTTAGGGTCGTTACAATAGCACCAGTCGCTGTGTTCTGGGTGTTGTCCTTCTCACTCTCACCATTGGCCCTCTTGTCATGCCGATTGAATTTCAAGTGATTGATATCAAGTCCTCATTCAGTCTACTCTTGGGACGCCCTTGGATCCATGGAGTAAGAGGGGTAGCTTCCTCCTACCATCAGTGCATCAAGTTCATCCACGACAATCATGTAGTGGTAGTTCATGCCCAAGATGATACGCAAGTTCATGACCTCCCAATTTTGGGAATTGAGCACAAAGATACTAGCATCTTCTTGAGTGGTTTTGAAGTGATCCCACAAGCTCGGATCCATGCTATTGAATATGTCAAGGAGACCGATCTAATTGGTAGAAAGCGGACCAGGTATGGAGACGCAATGGCCTTGAATATGGTCAAGAAGATGAAGTTCCTGCCTATGATGGGGCTTGGAAAAGAGCAACAAGGGTGTATTGAACCTATAAAGGATGATGTTCCATTTTCTTCCTTTCTTTTGGGCTTGGCTACAAACCGACTCCTGCCGAAATCGCCGAAGCTGTACGTCAGAAAAGGGAGAGACAGACTGCTATCAAAAGTGGAAGGACCTATAAGCTCCCCCCACTCCGTCCTTATGAAAAGTCCTGGAAGGGATATTTTGTTTGCAAAGTTGAAGATGTCGTGTATGTTATGCCTTTTGAGCCAGTTATTGGCATTAATGAAAAGCCTCATGCTGGATGGGAAGTATTTGAGAATATCAAGATGGTCGATGAAAACTTTGATGTGGGCAGTTCCTATAAGCAACTGGGCCCGATTATTCCGTGGAATATTGATGAAGAAGATGATGTCTTCGGGTTATTTGAAGGAATTGGTCTTGAAGACGGATATGTGGTTATGATCGAAAATGGTAATGGTGAAGCTTATGACCCGGTGAAGCCCTCAAGCCGGCAGTGGCACCACTTAATAACTGGTCCAAAACCACTGGCCCGCTCGCTACTACTGACACTCTGGTGGAGCAGTTTGGTTATGTTCGCCCTGATGGCCCCGCTTTTGAACCCTTTGTGCTATCTAATGTTGTTTCCGGGACTCCCGAAGAGGACCTCACTGTCGAGGACCTCGACGCGGTCGCCGAGCTTGTACTCCCCTCTTTTGTGAATGAAGTTTCCTCTATTTCCGCTTACTCCTCGGTTGCCAATATTTTAAAAATGATTTAACAAATGAAAATTTAACAACAACTAAAGTTAATCATGAATTTTTAAAAAACATAAGTCAAGATGAAAAAGACTATTTAATCGAGTTAAACAGGTTAGCAAAGCAGCGTGGGGAACGAAAATTAGAAGCTGTGGGGAAAATCTGTCTATCATCAATCTGGGGCTGAATGAAGAAGTCAAAGAAATGAAGATCGGGAGCTTCATGCAAGGGCTGACAGGGAACAGCTGATCAGTTTACTCAAAGAATTTGTTGATATGTTTTCTGGTCGTATGAAGACATGCCAGGGTTAGATCCGACGATCGTGGAACACCGAATTCCTACCTTTCCTGACGCCAAACCGGTCATGCAGAAGCTACGCAGTGGGCCCTTCAGGTTAAAGAGGAGATCGAGAGGCTGCTACAAGTAGGCTTCATCCGAGTTGTGGAGTATCCCCAATGGTTGTCCAATATGGTCACAGTTGAAAACGCGAACGGCAAAGTCCGGATATGTGTTGATTTCAGAGACCTCAACAAGGCTTGCCCGAAGGATGATTTCCCGTTACCAATATTGACATTTTGGTGGACTCGGTTGCAATGCACAAAGTGAAGTCGTTCGTGATGGAATGGCGGGTTATAACCAATTAAGATGGCAGTAGAAGATCAAGAGAAAACTTCCTTCATCACCCCGTGGGGGACGTTCTGCTATACTGTGATGCCTTTCGGTCTTAAAAATGCCGGAACCACTTATAAAAGAGGTGCTACGACCCTTTTTCATGACATGATCCACAAAGAGCTTGAAATCTACGTGGATGACATGATTGTGCACTCAGTTGAAGAAGGCGCTCAGCATCTGATTGACCTCAGAAAGTTCTTCGAAAGGTTGCGGAAGTACCACATGAAATTGAATCCTGCTAAATGCACATTCGGTACTGTCCGAGGCAAAGTCTTAGGTTTCTTGGTAACTGAAAAAGGGATTGAAGTCGACCCCGACAAAAATAAAGGCCATCACAGAATGCCTCAACCTCGAACTCAAAAAGAGGTGAAAGGTTTCTTGGGAAGGATTCAATACATTAGCAGATTCATACGGCAGTTAACCATGATGTGTGAACCACTCTTTAAGCTCCTAAAAAAGGACACCGATCGATCATGGGATGAAGAATGCCAGATTTCTTTTGAAAAGGTCAAAGAATGCTTGACAAGCCCACCGGTCTTGGCGCCACCTCATTCGTACAAACCCTTACGACTGTACCTAACAGTTACTGATACTGTAGTAGGAGCAATGCTTGCACAAGAAAAAGAGGACTCCTGGGTGGAAAGTGCCATCTATTTTGTTAGCAGAAAGCTACAAGGGAGTGAATTGAACTACTCAGCGTTGGAAAAGCATGTACCGGTTTGGTTTGGTCTCGCAGCGATTAAAAATTTATCTGCAATCCTTACCTGTCCAGATTATATCCCGAATGGATCCAGTGAAGTACATCCTCGAAAGGCCAACCATGTCCAATCGAGTGGCCAAGTGGGCTTTTCTCTTAAGCGAGTTTGATATGACTTACGCAACGCCTAAGTCCATTAAAGGAAGGGTGATAGCAGACCAGCTTGCAGATTTGGCTCTTGATCTTGAGCCCGGACCAGAAGCTCAGTTTCCCGATGAAGGGATCTACACTGTTGATTGTTCGGAGAATAAGTAGCAACTCTTCTTTGATAGGGCTTCCAACAAGAGAGGTTTCGGAATTGGAATCTTGCTCATTGATCCAAGTGATGCGCACACGCCCATTGCTATCCGGTTAGACTTCGACTGTTCGAATAACACAGCAGAGTATGAGGCTTGCATCGCCGGCCTGGGAGAAGCATTAAATCGAGGGGTCAAAGAAATTGAAGTGTTCGGGGACTCCGCCTTGATCATCATCAGGTCAAGGGAAAATGGAAAATCATGGATCCAAGACTACAGCAGTATCATATTCGACTGGTAGCGCTCACAGAACGCTTCTCAGATATCTCATTCCATTATCTCCCAAGGGACCGAAACAGATTCGCAGATGCATTGGCTACCCTAGCCTCCATCATGGAATTCCCTGCAGATGTTATGGTAAAGCCGTTTGTGGTTAGTAAGAGATCAATCCCAGCCTACTGCCTGGATATTGAGCTAGAAAGCGAAGAGAATGAAGAGTCGTGGTATACAGACGTATGGAATGTGCTCAAGAATGGGACCTACCCTCCAGAAAGGGACAAAAGGGCAAGGATTGCAATGCGCAGATGGGCCTCCCAATTTGTGATTTCCGGAGATCAGTTGTACAAAAGGTATCATCACGGACCAAATTTTCTCTGTGTAGATAAGACTGAGGCGGATAGAATCATGGATGAAATCCATGGGGGACTGTGTGGACCCCACATGAATGGGCACATGCTCGTTAAGAAGATAGTGAGGCAAGGGTACTACTGGACCACGATGGAAAAGGATTGTATGATGAAAGTGCGAACCTGTGATCAGTGTCAGCGGTACGCTAGTCTAAAACATCTGCCGCCACACGTTCTTTATCAATCAACTGCTCCTTGGCCTTTCTCCACATGGGGGATAGATGTTATTGGTCAGGTCAAACCAAAAGGTTCGGGTGGGCAAGAATACGTGCTCGTAGCTATCGATTACTTCACCAAGTGGGTTGAGGCCGCTGCTTACTAAGTTTTGAATGCAAGAAGGTAGCCGAGTTCATTCGTACCAACATTTTCTACAAATATGGGGTCCCTTATGAGATGATCTCAGATAATGGAACTCACTTTGAAGGGGAAGTCAACCGATTGCTTGACGAATTCCGGGTGGTCAGACACAAGTCATCCCCCTATCGACCCCAAGCCAATGGAGCGGTAGAAGCGGCGAACAAAACCCTGGAGAACATCATTAGAAAGATGGCTATCACTGGAAAAGATTGGTCGAGAAGCTGCCTTTAGCCTTGTGGGGATACCGCACATCTGTTCGGACACCGACTGGGGCTACTCCTTATTCACTTGCATATGGCATGGAAGCAGTTCTCCCAATTGAGCTTGAAATCCCCTCTATGAGAGTGCTACTTGAGAATCAAGTGTCTGAAGTTGATTGGTTACAAAGTCGCCATGAAGAGTTAGCATTGCTCGATGAAAAGCGGTTGTTGGCCCTTGAGCACAATCGTGCGTACCAGCGCAGAATTGCCAGAGCATTTAACAAGAAAGTGAAAGACCGCAATATCAAAATGGGAGATCTTGTGCTGCGAGAAAAGCCACCAAGTTATGTCGACCCCCGAGGGAAATGGAAGTCTCCGTGGTTGGGCCCCTACATTGTCAAGAAGATACAGTCTGGTGGAGCCGTGTTCCTGCAAACTGAATTTGGAGAAGACCTTGTTCAGCCCTGCAACCTCAGCAAATTGAAGAAGTATTATGCGTAGAAGACGCAGAGATTTGTGTTTCATATCGAGTCTGTAAAAAAAAAAAAAAAAAAAAAAAAGCGCAAAAGACAGCCCCACTAGAGGTGAAAACCCGAAAGGGCAGTTCTAGGTAAAAACACAGGAGGCGCGCAAAATTCATGTAACTGTGTCGAACTACGTTGACCTGAGCCTCTAAAGAGGAACGTAGGCAACCTTCGGTCCGGTCATTAAAAGTAAAGAAAGCTTTTTATTCCCCACGTTGAACTTGCAAACATTACATTCAAAAGGAAAAACAAACACAACAAACTTTGAAATAAAAACACATCATCTTGGCGTGGCAACCAAGGATTAAAGCGAAAATAACTGAAACTTTATTCAGGGACTGAGACGATCGAACACATTCGATAAGGACCCGTCGAGCTTTCTCCCCTTTGATTCTCAGAGTTCGTTGCATCAGGCTGGGTGTTCCTTGAAGTTGAGCCCCGATCATTTCTGCGGCGTCCGGATCGATGACCGCTGCGTGGTTGACTCCCGCCAATCTGATTCTGGAAAACTGTCGGCCCTGTTATCTGGGAATAGTAATCCCCAGACAGAATTTCTGGACCTACGAGCTCCAGTACCAAAGCTGCAATGGTAGCGGTTTCTTCAGCAATTTGAGGGCCCAACCACTCAAGATATTCCAAAGTGGGTTCATAAAATGTGTCCCCTTCACCCCGGCGCCTGCCTCGACCGATGTGTGCACCATTATGATACCAAACCTCTTTGATCAAGTTGCATATGTTGGTACTCACCGGCAAATTATCTGTGATGGGAAGGTCAGAAAAGGGGATCCCTTAGACTTGTCCGAACTGGCGAGCCACCCATTGGCCCAAGTAGAAAGTGGTGGAGCGAAGCCCAGCCAGCCAGATGAAGGAATGAGCACTCGTAATGAGATACCTGCTCAAACCCCAATGCGGAGGCGCCCACGTGATGTCTGCCGATATGATCCGCCAAAAGTGTCCAACCCACTCCTTGACGGTAGTGCAGTTTTGCCTGTATAAACCTCGCCTTGGAAGCATAGAAGGGGTATAGTCTAGATTCGACACCGGCCGAATGATCTTGAGATGTTCCTGAAGCCAGATCTGCAATAGAATGGGGCTGCCCGACGTGAAAGCATCACCTCTGGGATAGTAGCCGTCCAGCCCATGCAAAGTCTCAGCCAAGAGGACAGTCATCACGTTGCCGGCACCACGCTTGCAAGAATCAATGGTGTCCACCATCCTTGAGTCGATGAAGCCATCGTAAGAAACGAAAAACATCTCTGCAAATAGGCACATAACCAAGGCAAAGTCCCTACGTCGGAGTACACTGGGTTATGAGGGTCAGCCTCGCCAAAGAGTTCGGGGAAGAAAGTAATGTTAAGGTGGGTCCCATGAAGGAGAACCCTTGAGAAGTCAATATCAAAGCCGAAGGTTTCAATGAGCCACCGAGCAGGTGTCCTGCGGGAAGTGGGCACCATGGCCTCGCCGTAAATGGTATTGCCTGTAATGGCGCAGAATTCCTCAAAGGTGGGACACAGTTCGTCTTGATTGAAATTGAACAAGTGGGTCCGGGTTGACCAGAAAACAGAAGCACCGCGGATCATCTCCCACTGAATGGGAAGCTTCCTCAGAGTAAAGAGCAACTTGAAATGATAGTTTTCTTCTAGCACCGCTCCTACATTATTTGGGTATGAATTCACCCAGCAGTCGAGTCCTACCCGGTATTCTTCGATGTTAACCAGGGTTTGGCCAAGATTAGCCATTTTAGAAGGGAAATGAGCTAAAGGATGCAAAGCAGGAAAGAAGGAGAAGTTGGTTGGTGGAGAAAATAAGAAGCTCCCCCTCCCCTTTTATAACCTCCCAAAAACTCGGCCTAAATCATCAGTATTCCAAAAGTGTTGTCTCCCCGTCCCCCCTAGCCAAAAGCAAGGTTCGAAAAGTCAAAAACCCAGCAGAAGGTGTCAGTCGTCCGTAGGGCGGCTCTTAGAAAAGCTGACATTTTCCTTGTCCTCATCCCTAGGCATTGAACCTTGTCCCCTTTATCATGAATATAACCGCAGCCGCCCTCTGAAATCCGGGCTTGATTCAGTGTGGTCATTAATCGCGAGTCGGTGTCATTTAAAAAAAAAAAAAAAGAGTATCTGGAATTTCAGAATAAAAGAAAGATTGTGTTTGGTCAGAATAATCCAATTTTTATCTGTGTGAATCACATCTGCCACTGCATGCAAAGCTAACTTGCAGATCAACGGACGAAGCCGATCCTGTTATCCCTCCCAATAGCAAAAAAGAATCAGTCGGGGTTAAAACAGCACCAGTGGATCACACAAAGCGGTGGTCTCTCGCTTAAAAAAGTACAAAAATCTCATCACACAACAAAAACAAAGGCAGAAGAATCTGGACGGCGCAGAATGCAGCGTATCCTTGATTTTAGTTTGTGTACATAAATGGCTTCAGTTGTTTATTGCGCTCAGTTTTCTCGAAAGATCGGGATTACTTCCCCCGAACTGCGCAACGTCGTAGGTCCCCCTTTTGAAAAGATATGTTGTTCCAGCTTGGTCTTCTCCGGCGCCCGATATTACCTCCCCGAACTGCGTAACGTCGTACGTTCTCCCTTCATGATTTCCATCCCTTTGCAAAGAGAGATCAAATCTCAATGCACCCTTTACTCGGATTGTACCTTGCGTCAACTCTTGAGTCGTGTTGGTCTTAAACCTTCTCTTAATTGTTCGAGTCGGTTCTAATCAGAACTACGACTCGACTTGATTCCCACGGCGGGATACGTAGGCAGTTCACAACGTTGGACTCAGTCGCCAATTCTCGCAATTTGTTGGTCAAATACCAACCCCCCAGCAAAGAGACTTCGCTTCTCAATGTAACTCCCCAGCAATGCTATGTTGTTCCACCCTGGTCTTCTCGGGCGCCCGAGATTACCTCCCCCGAACTGCGCAACGTCGTACGTTCCCCAGAAAAGATATGTTATTCCACCTTGGTCATCTCGGGGGCCCGATTTGTACCTCCCCAGAACTACGCCGCGATTTGATTCCCGTAAGGATACGTAGGCAGCTTACCTTGGTGAGCTCAGTCGCCCATTCTCATAACCATCTCTCAATGCCAACCCCCATCCCCAGCAAAGAGATATCGCATCTCAATGCTACCCCCTGCTTTAAATTTTAATAAACCTGAACTACGTTTGGTCTGATTCTCGAGAGAGATACGTAGGTAAACCGGGAAACCGGAACCGACCATTGTCTGTGTTTGATTGATAGTTTGAGTTAGAACTACGGAGGCTTGATTCTCGAAAGAGATACGTAGGAAGTCCTACCTTGGACCCAGCCGTAACACCCTAGACGAGATCGAGTGTCTCTTAGTGAATCGTAGAATCCCTTTTAACCAGGAGATTCGACGAGGGGCTCTGTAGATACCCTGATCTCGCACCCCTAAAAACCCACCTTGAATCGGTCTAAACCCGAAAATTGACCTAAAACCCTCGATTTGGCTGTGCGGGACTACCGTGAGCCTTATCGGTGCATCAAATGGATAAACGGACTTCAAATTCATGATCAGAGCGAAAAAACGAGCAAACAGCCAAAAATTTCGTTTTTCGAGGTGCGGGACCGGAAACGGGGCCCGCAACCCCCCGAACTGCTCGCTGTTATCCATTCTGTGCATTAAAAATATATTATTACCTTTCCTTGCTAATTGACATATTTCAGATATACCGGCGTGACCAAAATTATTCCAAGCAACTTTCATGTTGGGCCCACGGACAACCGGGACACCGGGAACCGAGCGCGCACGACGGAGCGGAAAGCCGGAGCCGGAAAGATGGTTATCCAAATTGAAAAATATCTCAAAATATCTTATCAACTGGTCATGAAGAGCAAAAAATATATTATTGTCGTTCCTTGCTCATAAAAATATTTCAGATATACCGGCCTGACCAGAAAAAATATTCCAAGCAACTTTCATGTTGGGCCCGCGGACAACCGGGACACCGGAGCGCGCACGACGGAGCGGAAAGCCGGAGCCGGAAAGATGGTTATCCAAATTGGAAAATATCTCAAAATATCTTATCAATTGGTCAAGAAGAGGAAAAAATATATTATTGTCGTTCCTTGCTCATAAAAATATTTCAGATATACCGGCCTGACCAGAAAAATATTCCGAGCAACTTTCATGTTGGACTCGCGGACAACCGGGACACCAGAGACGCGCACAACGGAGCAGTTGCGGAGCGAAAAGCCGAACAGAGATAAGGAAGATGACTTTAAGCCTTATTCAAGAAGGATAGATGATAAATCCACCAATTTACAACCTCCTGTGAATACGTGTGTTTGAAATTGGGAATATTCATAGTAACATTAAAATATGAGAGTCGCCACGCCGTTTTAACAATATTCAAAACTTTGAGAAAAAGCATGTTTAATGGGTTCGGGGGTCAAATTACAACAAGAGAAGAATATTGGACGTTATCACTCCTATTGCCCGAATGATCGGTCTTTCTATCATGATGAATGTGTTAGTAGTGTGTTAGTGATTTAGACCGGATCCGAAGATTGCCTACGTTCCTCTCAATGTGAGAAGCTCAGGTCAGCGTAGTTCGCAGAGAATTAGAACAGGTAGAAGAATCGGAATCATGCATAATGAGGGGGGAATTACCTAAAGATTAGGGTTTAGAAGTAGTTCCTAGATCATCCTTGGGTCGATGAACCCTAGATCATCATCGGCTATGAAATAACATGCAAACATGAAGATCGTAACCCTAAATATAGCATAAATAAGGTTTTAATCTATGAACACGAAGAACATGCGAAGAACATATTATGAACATATGAATAAACATGCAAAGCATGAAGAAAAACTATGAATAAACATGTACGAACATGAATATAAAAGATCTACATTAAGAATAATGCAAGAACATGAAGAAAAAGTTAGAAAACTTACCTATGTTGGCAAGAAATAAACCTTGGATCTTCTTGAGTGTTTGAATGTTAATTAGGGAGCAAAATAGTGTTTAAGAACTCCAAAATTCGTACTTAGAGCTCTCAAAATCCCCCCCTAAACCATGGAATGGAATTGGTTTATATAGTAAACTGATGGGAAGATCTGATGGTCCAGATCATCCAGCGCAAGGTTGGCCGCCTGGCCATGGTTGAAGCCGGTGACAAGAGTGGCCGCGTGGCCAAGATCAACGCGGAGCAAGGTTGGCCGCGTGGCCAATGTTGCAGGCTGACTTGATTCTTAAGCTAGGGTTTCTGCATGGTTTTTTAAAGAAACCATTTACTACCTAATTTGATAGATTTTGTCATAAATGAGATATTTCGGGAATCCGGGACAAGTCTTTGCAAGGTTTCTAATTCCTATAAAGTCCTTGTATTTTTGGGAAAGTCCTAATAAACTCATTTTCAGGTCGGGTACTAACACCTCCCCCCTCCAAGTTACAACCAATTTACCTCCTATATACACTAGGGATGACCAAAACCGGTTCCGGACCCGGTTCTGGTTCAGAACCGCCGGTTCCGGTTCAACATATATGTGACCCTGAACCGGCCCGCGCTTACACCGGTTCCGGTTCCGATCATCACAATCCGGTTCCGGTCCGGTTCCGGTTCATTCCACGCTACCTTTTTTTATTTTTTTTTATCATACAATAATGAATGTTTATGTTAAAATTATTAAAAGACAAGAGATTTTTATTTTATAATACACTAATGAATAAACATGTTAAAAATTTTAGAAAAATAAGGGATTTTTATTTTTTTTAATGGAAATGCCGATCCGGTTCCGGTTCCGGTTTGCCATATATGTGACCCTGAACCGGCCCGCGCTTACCACGGTTCCGGTTACTCCGGTTCCGGTTTACTCCCCGTTTGTTGCTCCGGTTCCGGGCTTTTCCGGTCCGGTTCCGGTCCGGTTTGGCCATCCCTAATATACACCACTCTCATCCATTTCAAAAAGGGAGACACAAAACAAAAGAAAAAAAAACCCTACCATCCTCCACTCTCATTCTCTCTCAACAAGAACACCACCACCACACCATCACCACACCACCACTCATACACCACCTCTACACCACCCATAAATCACCAACAAACCACAAAAAACACATCAAAGCCAAAACTTTGATCAAACACAAAGCAAAAAGAAAATAAAAGTCTTCCCTTGGTTGACAAAGGGAGCACCCATAATCTCAAAATCTAGGTAAAACTCTATGTAAACCTTGGCTCTTTAGATATGTAAGCAATATTGGGAGTGGTTTGGAACCTAGTCAAATAATGACTAGGTTTCCTTCATCTTCCATGTTTTTTTTAGCTTTGTAAAGCTTTGTTTATGTATAAATGATGATCATGTGATGCTAATACTCAGTTTATTATGTTTATATATGTTCATAATAGTCATAATATTCATATGCTTTAATTTGTGTATGAAAATCTTCATGTTTCTCTCAAAGGGCGTAAATATGCCCTCTTTGGCTTTCCTTCATGATCATGCATGTGAAAATCATTATTTGTTGAGAAATAGCTCTTGTATAATGTTGTTAACATGTTAAATATCAAAGTCCTTGAGTTTCATGCCTTGGTTTGAAGATATAGTAGTGTTTTGAGGTCTATAATCATGCCTCATATAATCAGTTTTTACTTTCTGTATAGAGTCTTGATTTTGATGAGCTTGTAAATCCATCCTAGACTGGTTTTATGGTTTAGGTCAAAGAACAAAAGTTGTTCATAACATATGGAAATATATTATCCTAAAGTTTCATGTTCATATTCCATGCCTAGATCATATTTTCATGCATAAATTTGGGTCTCAGTGATTCTGAGTTGTTTATTCACTGTGGTACCTTGCTGTGTTCTTGGGCTTCAAACTTGATGAAAAATAATTTTCTGCACAAATATCAAAACATGTATTTTGTTCTACACGAAATAAGGATGATTACCATATTTTTTATACATTTTTTGGATCTCTGTAAGTGCTCCTTTCAAACATATGTTTCAAACTCAAAAATTCAGATTCTGCACTTCCAGTTTCTGACATTGAAATGTCAGAAACCTTTTTAACCACTAAAACTCATCCTATGAACTCAAAATTTTGGTATCTTCATGTTTTATGCGTTTTCTTAAACTTTTGTTCTTTGTGTTTTGTCAGATTTCCAATCTAAGATGGTGAAAATTGGTGATAAACATGCTAAGGTTTTCTGTTTGCCTTTTCTGGGCTGAATTTGTGATCAACTTTATTGCATGTGTTTGGGGCCTAAACTTGGTCCAAAAAATCTACAAAAACTCCCTTGTGATCCCTAGTATTCAGGGATTAACCCCCAATTTTTATTTTTGGAATCGGATTGACTTTAGGACAGGTACGACGGCTCGGGACGGAAAGTGTCACCGAAATCAACAAAAGCACCGTCGAGGATATTTATTATTATTTGTGGGATTTGTCTCCCCTATTTTTTGTATATGTGAAATTGTGTAATCTCCCCTCCCGTGGATGTATTATTGCTTGATATGATCAAAACCATTCTTGAAAACCAATCGGGGAATCCACTAAAACCGAGTTCCCGGTTGTAAATAAAAATGAAACTTCCTAGAATAGGAAGACCTCCATATATATTTCATCACCATTTTTTGGTAGGGCATAAAATCCAAATTAAAAGGCATAAAATTGAATATAAGTGGCACGCATATAGAGACCATCACGGGCGAGAAAAGTGCCTAACCCCTTCTCTTCTCGTAACTTAGCCCCCGAACCCATTTTCTCAAAAAAAGTTTTTTCTTCATTTTTCCTAAAATCAAAATGAGGTGGCGACTCTTGCAATCAAATCACAGCATCAAGAGGAAACCATTGTGTGAGAACCGAGCGCATTTCCAAAAGCGCATCAGCACGAGACAGGCGCGAACCGCTTTCACGGGCGGTCATTTCGCTGTGATCCTATCAATCTCGGGCGCGGACTCTCACAGTTGTAAATGAAAATTTATTTCAAGTCATATATTCTTTCGTCACCCCCCCCCCCTTAAAATATAAAAGTACCTAACTTTGATTTTAGTAGCCAATATATTTGAACTTCAAGTAATAAAATAAATATTTGCATGAAATTCTAATTTTATTATAGATATGTCATTTTTTCATGACTATATCCTAAAATTTAAATTTTTTAATTTAAAATTAGCCACAGATCAAGTTTTTATGATAATACTAATATGACAACGTATGTGAATGTGGAAATAAGCATATAGGATCACAACATGTGAAATTCTAACTAAAGTTAGCTTGTGCCACGTGAAATTTCATATCGAAATTATACGTGTTGTGTCATATGAATAACACTGAACTCTGTTTTTTACATATACAGTACAAACTCTTTAAATTAATACTCGATAAATTGATAAACTCTCTGAAATAATAATTTGTCCGGTACCGACTTGGGTCAGTTGAAAAAATTACAATAATTGATAAAATAATAAGATAATAATTTTCTGAGAGACTCCTATAGTAATTTATAGGTCCACGAAAATCATAAATTAATAATTCTTAAAATTAAAATAATTATTATTACTCCCTCCGTCCCAGAGTATATATGTCCACCTTTTCTTTTTAGTCCGTCCCAAAGTATATGTCCACTTCCTAAAATGGCAAAGAATCTTTACTATTCTTCTCACTCATTCTCTCTCCTACTTTACTTTTATACTCACAACACCAATTAACTTACCATTCCCTCCGCTCATTCTCTCTCCTACTTTACTTTTATACTCACATCACTTCCACCATTTATTAATTTTCGTGTAAATGGGAGGGTGGACATATACTCTGGGACGGAGGGAGTATAATTTATTGAAATATGACTTTTGCAACACCTTTTAGATGAGAAGTCATTGTATAAGATATGTTGATTTTGTTATCAAGACTTTTTACGAATTAAAATAAATAATAATAAATGTTCATAGAAAATATGATCATTTAATTAATTTTAAATAAGTTCAAATCTTTGATAATCCAAACTAATTATTATTTGATATTTGTGATATAGCTAACATTTATCTACATTTTTACAAATACTATTTTACACTGCTATAGTACAATATAAAAGTAAAGTATCAAAAAGAAATAATTCAAATTTAGCATTGAGATTGAGGATGTCCGAAATCCTGGATAATTTAGGAATGCAATTTTGGCGATAATTGCAGCAACATATTAAACATGCATCGAACTATAGAGCAGTTTAATATAAAATTATTATGGTTCTTAATAACCCAAACTAAAATAAATACCAAAATAAGTAAAGAAAAAAGCAAATCAAACAAAAATCAAATCTTAATCACAAGAAACAATGAAATTCAAAATAGAGTTCCATTTAAATCAAGAAGTAAAGTGTCCAAAACAAAAATCAAAAGCAAATAAAACTAAATAGAAATACGAAATGAAATTGTTTGTCAATAGCTTGCTGAGAACAGATGTTACCTCAAGTGTTAAGTAACACCCAGTAACACTCCAGACGGACATAAAATACACACACAAAATTATAGAGTTTTTGCAGCGGAAAATAAATAGCACAAGAGAAATATTTTTCTCAAGTTATATAAATATAACTTGAGATACCTAGATGGCGAAAACCTTATAATCAAAACCAATTACAAAGTTTAAAATGTTCCCTATACAAACTATGATATACTCTCTATGGAACCAAAGTAAGAACAAGGTACAAGATTCTATCCTAACCAAAACTCACTCAACCCGAAGTATTTGAATGATAAAAGAGTGTATGAAGAAAGAATCTCAAAATGAGCCAAGAGTACTTTGTCTTTTTTGCTATGGATGTGTGTATAAAATTGGTTTGTCTTTAATCTTCATCAAGCATCTATTTATAGCCAACCAAGACTTGGAGGCTACACAAATAACAGCCTTGGGCTGTTTGTGACGAGTGGGGAGAGTGGGGAGAGTGAGTGGGCTTGCTCTCCTTTTTTGTGCGAAGACTTGGTCTTCCTTCCATGAATTTCTCAACCGCAAGCTTGATCCCCAAGTCCTAGCTTCACCGTATTGTACTCCAAGCTTCCAATGCTTTGTACATCTTCAATTAATCAGCAACTAACATTGGACTTGGTCTTCTTCACATTTACCATATTTAACACATGTTAAATATGTTTGTTATTCCTCTTTTTACTCGGCATTTATGAATAACTCTTCAACAATTTATTCTCCACCTTTTTAACTCCATAAACAACTTTATTATTTACCGAAATATGGATCAACATCTTGAAAATAATATTAGGACATTAGTGTAAAAATTACATTAGAAAGAAATATCAAATTATAAAGAATTTCGTCACAGCACTTGGACACTGTCAGTGGCAACATCCGAGGTAACACCTCAGTTCTGCACTAACAATCTCCCCCTTAATTTGAGATTTCTTTCCAATCATCTAAGTGTTGGTACCTGCAAAAACAAGTTAGCCATATAACAAGATAATATAACAACCACCCAATATAAACTCCCCCTTAATGTAGGAGTCGAGAGAAAACAAGAATTTACAAACAAATACTAATTAAAACATCCTTAAATGTTTCAACTAGTAGCTTCAAAATCCAAAGTAAATCCAAGTTTTAAAAACCATAAAACCAACATAAGATCCGAAAATAAAACACCATAAAAAAACCACCAGTATGAAATTGTTTAAACCAACCACCACAAAATAAATATTTCAGAACCAAATAACTGATTGTTTTGGAACAAACCCCAAGAAAAAGTCATTGCCCAATTTAATGGCAACATCAACCTTCAGGAAATATTTTCCTCTTTTACTCTTCTTCTGTGTCTTCGTCCTCTTCTTCATGTTCATCTTCCCCAGCACTTGACAGCATCTTCAGCACACCTGCAGCATCAGCAGCACCTGCAGCATCAGCAGCATCTGTAGCAGCACTCATACCAGCACTTGTACCAGCACCTCCCCTGATTGGGAAGAAATCAGATTAACAAAGCTTGCTGTGTTGTCTTTTAGTAGGGTCCAATCTTGAACAATTCTCCCAAAATCACATTCTGTTTTTTAAGAAATGCTAGGACAGTCGTCTTTGGGATTGAGGGAGAATCAGTGCCCAGAAGATGTGAGACACTAGCCATCATTTCAGCATTAGTACCTGCAAACATGCTTGGAGAAGAAGGAATAAAGGACGGACAATCTGAGGTAGCACCTTTCCCAACACCTCGAGATGGAACGGACGAACTTGACAAAATGATATCTTTCGACTTATCCCAGGTAAGTCACCGGTGTATCTAATACCACCCTTTCCCTGTTTAGTCAAAAGACTATCCACTCGGTAATAGTCAAGCTCATGAGTATACTCGTCCGAATCCATAAGTGGAAAATTTTGGGATTTTATCACTTGGAAAATGAGAGAAGGATAAGGTAAATATGAGATCGATTTCTTCTTTCCCCAAGTGGCTAAATGTCTAAATATCAATCTCCCAAAATTCAATAAGTGGAAAATTTTTGGATTTTATCACTTGGAAAATGAGAGAAGATAAGGCAATATGAGATCGATTTCTTCTTTCCCCAAGTGGCTAAATGTCTAAATATCAATCTCCCAAAATTCAATTTCCGGTTCAACCCCAATTTATGTAGGACCCGAGCTTGTTCGAGGGTTACATATTGTTCATTTTTTGTGGGGACCAATTAAAGATACACAATTTGTGTAGAACCGAAAAAAGTGAGGTGAGGGAAGAGGCAAGAAAGTGTTCATCCTTTTTTGTTGGCCATTTCTTAACAACATTGTTAGACAAAACTTTGGCAATATCATCCCTATCGGCTAACACCCCATCATCATCAACGTTAGGCAACCAAGCAATTTATTAATCAAAGATGGGTTTATTCGAAGAACTTTACTTCGAAGAAAGAATTTGCCGAATTGTTGGAATTTTCATTATCTAGGTTGGGATGAAGATTAGCAAAAAAAGTTTCGAATAATGGCATCAACATAGTTTCTCGGATAGAGATTGGCATTTAAAACATTTCTATCTTTTAAGAACTGATAAACAACAATGCTTCTTAAGACTAGCATCATCAATATGCTTCTCACGGTGCATTTTTAAACAGAAATATCAAGCCATTTTTGCATATTGGCCCGTTCGAAAAATTCGAATGTAGAAAGGGTTGTGGAAATGCCTCATCATTTTTATCAATACTTGTTTCCAAAATATCATCAGAAGCACCAAATAATTCAGAAGACGTAACCGGGGCGCTAGGGGGTTTTGAAGATCGAGATGTTACCTTGGATGGTTTCGGAGGTCTGCCAGCACCCGAGACAACACTCTGTTTCCCCTTGGATTTTGTCACTCGTTTTTGAGCTGCAGCAAGAGTTTCTTCCTCATTTTCTACCCAAGTATCCAGGCACTCTACAGATTGAGTTCGTTCAGCCGGTTGAACAACAAAATTCTGGTCCGAGTTGTGATCGGAAGAGAGACCGAGAGATTCTTCTTCTTCCTCGTCGGAGACAGGTACTGGGTCATCAGAAGTGTTGGAAGGAACTTTTGACATTGCATTTCCACTTAGACGGTTGGAGGTCCTCTTTCGAGCTTGTGGAACTGCGCCAATTTTGGTTGAGGTTGACGGAGCTTTTCTCTTGATTCGTTTAGTGGCGGAACTTGGAGGTTTTGAAGTAGTCGCCGGGAGTGGAGGACGAGCTGAGGTAGCTACTTGTGAGGGCTCATCAATGGACATTGCAATTTGTTGAGAAATTTGGGAAAAAATTGGTGAGATGTCCATGGGTGAGGCATCACCCGGTGACTCCTCCAATGGTGCGGTTGGATAGGGTTTTGATTGGGTTTTACCATTGTTGAATTTTGGAAGAAGATTTAGGAGAATTTTAAC
Source organism: Campanula takesimana (assembly GCA_026119855.1). Lineage (NCBI taxonomy): Eukaryota > Viridiplantae > Streptophyta > Magnoliopsida > Asterales > Campanulaceae > Campanula > Campanula takesimana. The sequence goes on from JAOWBW010002280.1 coordinate 19,152, forward strand.
AAAAATTAAAGAAGGGTTTTGAGAGTTTGAGGGTTGCCGATTTGAAGAAGACGGTGAGGAGAGGGAGGGTTAAAAAGTCTGGTGAGAAAAAATAGGGATAAATATTTAGATTAGTTAGGAATGTGAAAAGATAGGAATTAATTTTAAACTTAACTCTTATCATTTAAAATTAACTAAGATCCTATTTTATCTCACGTTTTAAACCAACTTATCTACAAGCACACAAATAACCAACTCCCCTACACATCCCTTTTTTTTCTTTTTTTTAAATAAAGCGAAAAAGAAAAAAAAAACTAAAAATAAAGAGTGCAACGATCTCCACAAAATTTTAAAAATGAATCCCTAAATTTTAGGAAGATTGTTCCAACTAAATTTTACCAAACTTAAAAGATTTGTTTAATACTTTTTTCAAAATTGTAAACTCTTTTTGTTACAGATAATAAAAAGACTTTCAAACTTTGAAAACTTAACAAACAAATCTGAGATTAAACTAAATAAAAAAAAAAACGAATGTAGCACACACTAATGTGTTAATGGTAATGATGGTAACATTTAAGATAACATTTGTGATAAACATCCCATGATAAATTTATATTAAGGCATTTAAGGCTAGATGGACCTCAATTTTGAACACATGAGGCGAAGATATGCTTCTATAATAAGCATTTAAGGTTTAACAAGCTTGCCAAATTGAACGCTTTAGGCAAAACAAATAATTTAGATAAAAATGCTTGTTCTTCATCTTTAAACACTTTAAAATAAACATCTTTTACACTTCTTTATCTACAAGGAAGCATCGTAGTAGCGAGCTCCGTGCCCCGAGTCCTTATAAAGTGTAAACATGTTATAGTGATTTGTACTGTTCAAGTAGAAAACACTGTAGTAGCGAACTCCATGTACCTAATACTTAGTACAAAATCACTAGATAATATCCCCCTTTGGCAAGAGTGCATCGTCGCAGCGAACGCCGTGCCCCGAGCTACTAAGGAAATAATATATGTGTTTTTAGCCTTTTTGCCTTTAAAAGAGAATTAGTGACTTTGTCACTTTTGAGTTTATAGGGATGTTATCAATAATGATACCTAGAGTGTTATCCTACCATAACAAAAAGGTCAGCATGTGCCACCATCAATGAATAGAAAATACTACTCATTGACAGATTAAAACAGAAAGCCAAAAAAAAATTAAAAAAAAACAATAATATACAAGTGTTATCTCAGATGCTGGTAGCACTTGAGGTAACACCAGAAAACATGAGATTTTTAGAGATTACAAAGACCAAGAGAGTTCTTCAAGAAAGAAAATCTCTCAAGGTCTAAGGCTTTTGTAAAAGTGTCCGCTAATTGATACTTGGTATCAATATGCTCTATAGTTATTAAGCCTTTTTCAACCATATCTCTTAAAAAATGATGACGAATATCAATGTGTTTTGTGCGGGAGTGTTGGACTGGGTTCTTGGAAATGTTAATGGCACTCAAACTATCACAGTACATGATCATATTTTTACTCTCAAGCCCATAGTCGTCTAACATATGTTTTAGCCATATTAATTGAGTACAACAACTCCCCGCTGCCACGTATTCAGACTCAGCAGTAGAGAGCGACACACAATTTTGTTTACGACTATACCATGATACTAGATTATTACCCAAGTAAAAACACCCCCCACTAGTACTTTTTCTGTCATCTATATCCCCCGCCCAATCCGAATCACTAAAGCCTACTAGATTTGTATTTGTATCTTTAGCATACCAAATTTCTAATTCGCTCGTTCCGGAAACATATTTAATTATCTTTTTCACAGAATTAAGATGAGAGACTTTAGGGTTGGATTGGTATCGTGCACAGACACACACAGAAAACATAATGTCGGGTCGGCTAGAGGTAAGGTAAAGAAGGCTACCAATCATGGAACGGTAAAGGGTAGGATCGACTGCTTCTCCCCCTTCATCCTTGCCGAGTTTAAATGTAGTAGCCATGGGAACCGAGGAATTTTTTGACCCCTCCAAGCCGAATTTCTTGACTAGATTTTTTGCGTACTTGCTTTGTGAGATGAATATTCCATCGGGTAGTTGTCTCACCTGCAAGCCAAGAAAGAAGTTTAGTTCACCCATCATGCTCATCTCGAAAGTTGATGTCATAGCCTCTACAAAATCATTTAAACAAATTTTTGAAGTAGAGCCATAGACTATGTCATCAACATAGATTTGAGCAATGACAAGTTCCTTTCCATGTTTTAAAATGAATAAGGTTCTATCCGCCTCTCCTCGAATAAAACCATATTCAAGCAAAAAACTAGTTAAACGACCATACCATGAGCGCGGAGCTTGTTTTAGACCGTATAAGGCTTTATAAAGTCTATACACATGGTTTGGTTGGGATGGATCTTCAAAACCTTTAGGTTGTTCAACAAAAACTTCTCATCTAAATATCCATTCAAAAATGCTGCTTTAACATCCATTGATACAAAGTGATTCTAAGATAACAAGCTATGGCTAAGAGAAGTCTTATAGACTCAATTCTAGCCACGGGTGCGAAGGTTTCGTCAAAGTCGATACCTTCCACTTGTGTATAGCCTTGAGCCACAAGACGAGCTTTATTTCGAACAATATCACCCTCTTCATCCGTTTTGTTTTTTAAAAATCCATTTTGTCCCAATAATATTAGTATTAATGGGACGGGGTACTAAAAGCCATACATTATTTCGGGTAAATTGATCTAGTTCGTCTTGCATAGCTTGACTCCAAAAATTGTCTTTTAAAGCTTCATCACATTTTAGGTTCTATGGATGACACAAAACAAGAGTGTTTTACCTTGGTGTATGTGGTTGACATGCACATATACCTTACCATTTCCCGATAATTCACGGGTTCTTTGTTTCATGTTCGGACCCCTTCGTTCACTTCCCCAATTACCTGAGTTGTAGGATGATTCCTACGAATTCTGGGTGGAGGATCCCTTCTTGCGTCATCATGAACTTCTGCATCAAACTCGGATGGATCACTGGACTCAGGTGTTGCCTGAGGTGCTGTCTCATCTATGATAACATTCTGCACAGCATCTGTGTTAACATCTGTGATGTCATTCACCAGAGGAGACTCTTGAGCACCTTCACCTGAAATACTAGAGAGATCATCAAAAACAATGTAACAGATTCTTGGATGGTTTTTAGTCTAAGATTGTAAACCCTATATGCCCGACTATTTGCCGCATATCCAAGAAATATCGCCCTATCACTTTTAGAGTCAAACTTTGCTAAGTAATCCCGGTCATTCAAAATGTAACACACACACCCAAAGACATGAAAATAGTGAACTTTTGGCTTCTTGCCATTCAAAATTTCATAAGGTGTCATAGTGGTTCCGGGTCTTAGAAAAACTCTATTAATTGTGTGACAAGCCGTGTTAAGTGCCTCGGCCCAAAATCTTTTAGAAATCCTTTTAGAAAACAACATCACACGAGTCATTTCAAGTAAAGTACGATTTTTCCTTTCGACCACCCCATTTTGTTGAGGTGTTTTAGGAGCTGAAAACTCGTGATGTATTCCTTTTCTTTCACAAAAAGTAAAAATAAAACATTGTCAAATTCTCTCCCATGATCAGATTTGATTCTAAAGATAGAGGCACAAAACATGTTTTTGATTTTGGAGTGTAAAAGTTTAACTTTTCAAAAGTTTCCGATTTTTCTTTTAGAAAATAAACCCAAGTGAATCTCGAAAAATCATCAACAATGACATAAGAATATCTCTTTCCTCCAAAACTCTCTACCTCAACTAGACCCATTAAATCCATATGTAAGAGTTGAAAACAATGTGTTGTTCCAGAGTGTTGCTCGGAATGTTGGGCAGCACTATGGGCAACACGAGTTTGTTTCCCCTTAAGACAATCTTCACAAATGATAGGATTTTTAAGATCTAGTTTAGGAATTCCTTTAACAGCATCTAACTTAACAATCTTATCAATGTTCCTCAAATGAACATGTCCCAACTTTTGATGCCATAAGTTTGTGACATCAATTTGTGCGGTGTTGCACACGAATTTATCTTTCACACGATAACAATTATCACTTGATCTAGTTCCTGTCATAACACAATTGTTAGTACCATCAAAAACTTCACAAGTGTCCTTGTTAAATTTTACTTCCATGTTGTCATCGCAAAGTTGACTAATACTAACTAAATTAGTTACTAGGCCATCTACATGCAAGACATTTTTTAAAGCAGGAAAACCATTCACATTTAGTGTTCCTTTTCCTATTATGTTACTCTTGCTCCCACCACCATAAGTTACACTACCCCCTTGAACGGATTCATAGTTTTTAAAAACATTTTTGTTCCCGTCATATGGCGTGAACACCCACTATCAAAATACCATGATCCTTCAACATTTGTTTTTAAGGCAGTATATACAACATCACATCTCACATTGGCTTGGTTTCCATGACTTCTTTTTTGACATTTTGACTTTCTGACAGTGTGTGTTATCTGGAGTGCTGGGTAACACTTCAGGTAACACATCTGAACTGGACTCTTTCTTTGAAAGCTTTGTACATTTATTTTTAAAATGTCCAGTAGTGTGATAGTATTGACACACTTTCCTTTTGTCAGAAACATCATTTGAACAAGAATTTTGATCAAACTTGTGACCTTTTACAAAATTTACGTTATGTTCATTACAAGACAAAGAAGAAGTAATACTTTCTAATGATTCTCGGAAACCAATACCTGCTCTCAAAGGCTTACCCAAGTTTAGGATCTCATCAAGTTTGGACGATCCGGTGTTGAGCTTCTTCAAGGTGGTTTCGGCTAGAGTCAACTTGGCCTTGACTTTTTCTAGCTCGGCATCTTTCTGGGATGCTTGAGCTTCCATTCGGTTCAAGTAATCCTTGAGTCCATCGTTCTTCTTGGTTAAAGTCTTAACCATTTGGTTCTCCTTCTTCCATTCCTTGAGCATATCCTTATAGAGGATTTTTAAGTCTTCAATGAGCTCATCTTTGCTCATCTCATCCTCTTGCGAACTTCCTGTATCAAGATTAGTGGAAACCATGAAACAAACATTATTATCAGAACTGAAATTGTTATACCTGACAGATGTGGTCTCAGATGTTATCTCAGTTGACATAACATCTCTGGTAACATGTTCAGTCTGCAAGTCACTGACTGTGACATACATGGTTGTTTGATCTGGTTCTTCTTCCTGGACTGAACCCTCATCTTCATTGTCACTCAGGGATACCCATAGGTTCTTTCCCTTCTTCCGTAGTGTGTTGGCACACTCGTTTGCGTAATGACCCCATCCCGAACAAGCATGACATTGAATTGAATCAATGTATTTGGGATCAGACCTTGATTGATCTGAGGATGCTCTACGCATAGGGGATGACTTTTGAGTAGATGGGAACGTCCTTCTTGGCATCGAATCATACACCTTGGTTTGTTTCTCCTTTGCTTTTACCTGCACTTTTTCATTGTTAAACTTTTTAACCATTGCATTATATTTTCTAGCAAGTAAAGCAACACTGGCACTTTCATCCAATTCTTCAAAAATTTCATCTTCATCATCATTTGAAAAATCTGAGGATTGCGCTTTTAAAGCAACATTTTTTTCCTTTAGAAGCCTCACTTTGTTCAAGGAGATTTGACTCAAAATTTTTCAAAATACTCATTAAAGAATTGATGTTCATTGTAGAAAGATTGTGGGCTTCTTCAATAGATGAAACTTTCATATTGAACCTCTCGGGGAGAGTTCGAATAGATTTTGAAACAAGTTGTTTGTTGGTAAAAGGTTCACCAAAAAGTTGACACTCATTTGCAATATCAAACAATTTTTCAAAATAGGATGAAATAGTTTCATTTTCACCCATCCTCAATCTTTCAAATTTGCCAGTAAGAGTTCTAAGCTTATTATCACGCACACTACTATCACCTTCACAAAATCTTTGTAAAGTGTCCCATGCCTCTTGAGCAGTGGAACTATTTTGAATAAGTTTAAAAATATGCATATCAACCCTGTCGCGACCCCGACCCCGCGGGGCCGGAGTACGCGAGCTGGACGTCAACTTAAACAATAAACTCTAAAATAATGAAGATAAAAATTTCCTTTTTATACCAAAAGATGATAACACAAAGTTTTGAAATCCAACTTAAACAACAAAATATAAACTAGTGTAAGCTTCATAAGCTTACACCCAAAATAATAAAATATACGAATTCTAATGACGTCAAGTTTGGTACAACTATTCCCAAAAGGTTACACATTTATGTAATGTAAACCCACCAATAACAACTTGCCCCAAAATCTCAACCCTCGCGACGTCCTGTCTCGTGATCAGCGAGTCTAATCCTTTCCACCTGGGGGGGGGGTTAAGGAAAAACAAAGACAAAAGAAAAGTGGGTGAGATAAATCTCAATAAGTTACTAATGCAACTACATGACATGCTATGATGCAATAATCAATAATAAATTACATAGCACATAGCAATTATCATTTAACAGATAGCAGCGGAAATAAACAATTAACAAAGGATATTAGCCAAGGTTTCCCAACTGAAAGAACCAAATAAAGGTCGCTGCGCAGCTTCAATATCTTCATAGTAGCATGAAAGCTTGAAGAGAAAACCCCCGGTACCGGAACCAATAATAATAAGGGGACAGTGACACACACTCAAAGCCCGAAACCAATAGCTAAAATACTCACAAAGGGGCTAGATAATCTCACATCCAAGGCCAATCTGGAGGAGGGTAATAATGGGGCAAAACAATGGTCAACATCATAATGGACTTGGCTTGTGCCATCATAATGTTTCGCATCGCCCGGAACACACACAAATACCAGCTGGACTTTCAAATAAAGGCTAAGTAATAAGATACTAGCACGATAAACAACTAATGATTCCAAAGTAGGGAACCATTCCAAATAAATTACCACAAAGGTAAACCAATCCAAACAACACATCAAAGATGGACCACATTCCCAAAATGATATTTAATCAAATTCCATAACATATTTATTCACAAAAGAATCAATTCCAATTAATAGAGTGTCCCACGATGTTAACTTAGGTTAATTAGAAGAATAAAACCTAAACTAAGTAAGCCATTAGTCTAAACCAAGCAAAAAGGTAGATTCCCAGAACAGGGGGAGGGCGGGCGCTTGCAGGGGGGCGGGCGGGCGCTTAATTGACCAGAAGGTCTGGCCGCAGAAAAAGCTGGGTAGGCGGGCGCCTGGTCCAACCCGGGTGGGCGCCCGGTTTGGTTCTTGGTCGGAAATTGTAGCTGGGTTCTACCATTTTTAACCCAAAAATTCACCCATTTCCTAAATGCCCAACATCAACTCTTTCCACTAGTTCCACAATGAATCAAAACAACATCTAGGCTGAAAGGGGACCTAAGATAACATCATCAAACAACCCCAAACAAGATTGAAACCCAACATTCATACAATCACCATTTTTAACCAAAAACCAAAATAAATTCCAAATAAATCCCAAACTCAATCCAACATCAAATGTATCAACTAAAGCATTATATAAACAAGAAATGAACACTTTAGCATAAAAATGGGGGAAAAGCAACTTACTTGGAATTTTTCAAGGATGACGGAATTCAAATATTTTTGGCTTCCTACGATCCTAACGACGATCTAAACACATTTCATAAAATGAGCAATGAGAAATAATGGGAGGAAGATAGGTAGAATGAAGAGAGAAGGGAGAGAAGAAATTTACCTTTCTAAGGAGAGAGAGAGAGGGAGTATGCTGGGAAAGAGAGGGAGTAGGGTGAGGAAGAGAGTGAGGGAGAAGGAAGTGTAGGGAGGGAGTAGTTAAAATTATTTAAAAACTTACACTTAGGCCCCCTCACTACTAACACATAACCCGAACCAAATTCCCTACTACTCACTTAACACAATATCAACCAAATAATGCTAGACACAAATTAATGTTATGGGACATAAAATGCGCACATAAATATTTAAATCAAATAAATAAATAAATAAATAATTATTTATCAATAAAAATAGAGACGGGTTTTCGGGTCGTGACAAACCCATTCAAAAATAGCATTAAGTGCTTTTTCATTATAATTAGCTAGAGTAATCTCTTCATTAGTCAACTCCGATTCAGGTTTGACTTGAACGTCACCATCTTCATCTGGAGGTAACATAGGGAGAGAGCAACCATTTGTTATAGATCGTCATGCCCGAATATCAATTGATTTGATATGCGAGCGTAGGCGGATCTTCCAATAAGTATAATTCGAGCCATCTAAAACAGGAAGACGCTTCTGATTAGGATTAGCAGGATCGAAAGCCATGACAAATCTGGAACGAATCACTTAGTATGTCAAGTGACCGGGCTCTGGTGCCAATTGAAATTGTTTGTCAATAGCTTGCTGAGAACAGATGTTACCTCAAGTGTTAAGTAACACCCCAGGTAACACTCCAGACGGACAGAAAATACACACACAAAAATTGTAGAGTTTTTGCAGCAGAAAATAAATAGCACAAGAGAAATATTTTTCTCAAGTTATATAAATATAACTTGAGATGCCTAGATGGCGAAAACCTTATAATCAAAACCAATTACAAAGTTTAAAATGGTTCCCTATACAAACTATGATATACTCTCTATGGAACCAAAGTAAGAACAAAGTACAAGATTCTATCCTAACCAAAACTCACTCAAACCCGAAGTATTTGAGTGATAAAAGAGTGTATGGAAGAAAGAATCTCAAAAGGAGCCAAGAGTACTTTGGTCTTTTTGTGCTATGGATGTGTGTATAAAATTGGCTTGTATTCAATCTTCATCCAAGCATCTATTTATAGCCAACCAAGACTTGGAGGCTACACAAATAACAGCCTTGGGCTTTTTGTGACGAGTGGGGAGAGTGAGTGGGCTTGCTCTCCACTTTTTGTGCGAAGACTTGGTCTTCCTTCCATGAATTTCTCAACCGCAAGCTTGATCCCCAAGTCCTAGCTTCACCGTGTTGTACTCCAAGCTTCCAATGCCTTGTACATCTTCAATTAATCAGCAACTAACATTGGACTTGGTCTTTTTCACATTTACCATATTTAACACATGTTAAATATGTTTGTTATTCCCTCTTTTACTCGGCATTTATGAATAACTCTTCAACAATTTATTCTCCACCTTTTTAACTCCATAAACCAACTTTATTATTACCTGAAATATGGACCAACATCTTGAAAATAATATTAGGACATTAGTGTAAAAATTACATTAGAAAGAAATATCAAATTACAAAGATTTCGTCACAGCACTTGGACTGTCAGTGGCAATATCCGAAGTAACACCTCAGTTCTGTACTAACACGAAAAATAAAATCTTTATTATAAAAATCAAAAGTAACGTCTCATTTAAATCAAGCTTTAAATTAGCCAGCCATTATTGACTAAAAAATTACATTCAAGAAAGGAATGATGAAAGGATGTTGGGTATTGACGAGAGAACTTTGGCTCAAAGAAAAAAAGTTGAGTTATTTTTTAAAAAGAAGAAATCAAATGGTACTCCCTCCGGATACAAATATAAGCAAAAAAAAATTGGGTTTTTCTTTTTTTACTTAAATATAAGCAAAAAAGTTGGGTTTCAATACAAAACTCATTAAATGTAACTCTATTTAATATTCTTTTACCAAAAATACCCTTAATTTATTACACATTTTCAAATACAAATGCACATTTATCACACATTTTATATGAAGATATATTAGTAATTTTAACATAGTTTTATTATAAAATCAAGACAATTAACTAACTTTAACTACTTTTTTAATAAGTGTGATTTTAGTTACTTTTGCTTATATTTGTGACCGGAGGGAGTATATGAATAGGAGATTAAGGTTTATGAAATTCAATTAATGGGATTCTGCACGTCTAAATCTATGGGATTTTGGATTTTGAATTGTTTTGGTCAATCAATGCAAACTTACTACCATACCCTCTTTATTACTCCCTCCGTCCCGGTTTAAGGTTCTTAGTTTGACTTTGCACTCTTATTAAGAAATTAAGGCAAAATTGAGTCAAGAATAGTAGTTGGTGGAGAATATAATTGTCCATTCATAAAGCAAGTGGGTGAAAAGTAGATGGGTAAGTGATGGGCTTTTTGTAATATATGAACTTTAGGAGGATAAGAATTTCCAAAACCCTAATCATCATTTGTCATTTAAGGAATAAAGCAACTAAGAACCTTAAACTGTGACATACCAAAAAGGAAAGTAAGAACCTTAAACTGGGGCGGTGGGAGTAATTTTTTTTATTTTTTAAATAGAAGAATAGTTTTGGTCAATCAATGCACACTTGAATACTTGCTTAATCCAATAAGATGGCGCCACGTGAAAATCCACGTCATAAAGCCACGTGGCGCGCTGTATAAATGACATTTGACTCTGCTTTTATATATTATATATATTACAAATTTGCCAAATACTATGTATACATATGCCCTCAATTTTCAGGAAAATTTACATCCTATGCCACAAAGTGAAAAGACGTAAATGCCCTTAGAATAGGCAAAACCTGTTTGGGAGCCAAGTTTGGCACTTCTAGTTTTATATATTAAGTTTGGCACTTCTAGTTTTATATATTGATAGATTCCGTCCCCCCACCCCACCTAAGACCATGTCCAATAATCCAACTACCAAAAAACATTCAACTACCCTAATATCACGACACCTCATCTTCTCTCTCCATCCACTTAATCATTCAACTACACTCTCAACTACCCCTCCCACAATAAGCTAGTTTAGTTTAAAATTCAACTCCTCCCAACTCATCATTCTATACCACACCACTTTTTATTTTATTTACAATATTTATTTTTATAATTAAAAATAAATATTGATATTATTAAAAAATAAATTATTAATATTTTTATTTATAAATTCGAGATTTTTTTTTTAATTTTTTTAATTCAAACTTAATTAATTTTTTTCGAAGCAATTAAATAAATACGAGAATATTTTAATTTTAATAAAAATAAGAAAAATTACAATAAACTTAGCTCGTTCCACAAATGATGAAAAACAAAAAAAACATACGATACATAGACTCGACTCACAGTACAATAAAATTTAAAAATCACTGATTTCCGAACTTTGCCCATATGTGTTTGACTAGATCGTTCTGCAATTGTTTATGAGCCATCTGATCACGCAAATCCGATCTAGTACGTACATGATTTTCAAACGCTGGTAATACCTCAGTTGAGAATGGTTGTTGTGTACTAGACCCACTTGCCCCGGGCTGATCCTGATAGTCAAGCCAATTTTGAGAATACGTACCACGTTCATCCTCAACAATCATATTATGTAATATGATACATGCTCTCATGATCATAGCCAAGTCCTCTATCTGCCACATTCGAGCTGGTTCTCGAATGATTTTAAATCGAGCTTGGAGCACTCCAAATGCCCGTTCTATATCATTCCGATAAGCCTCCTGGTATTTTGCAAATAACTTGTCTTCTTCACTTTGAGGAAGTTTAACGGATTTGACGAAGGTCGGATAAGAGGGGTAGATACCGTCAGCAAGATAATATGTCATATTATACTGACGTTCATTCACAAAGAAATTGACTCGTGGAGTATTTCCTGCTTCAAGATCATCGAAAACTGGTGATCGGTCCAGAACATTTATATCGTTTAATGTTCCCGGACATCCAAAAAAAGCATGCCATATCCATAAATCATGACTGGCAACGGCTTCAAGAATAACCGTAGTGGTTCCCTTATCACCTCTAGTAAATTGACCTTCCCAACCAGTAGGACAATTTTTCCACTCCCAGTGCATGCAATCAATACTCCCGATCATCCCTGGGAACCCCCGCTTCTCACTGACCTCAAGAATTCTTTGCAGGTCAGCTTCGTTTGGGGCTCTCAAGTACTGACGCTCGTACAATTGAATGACCCCCTTGCAGAATCTCCGTAATGCCTCAAACGCTGTAGTTTTCCCTATTTTAATGTATTCATCAATAGAATCAGCGGACATACCATATGCTAACAATCGCATGGCTGTGGTACATTTTGCTAATGGAGATAGGCCTTCTCTGCCGGAACAATCGGATCCTTGTGTGAAGTACGTGTCATGGCTTGAAAGATCCTCGACGATGCAGAGGAATACATGTTTCTGCATCCGATATCGGCGCCGAAAATAATCTTTATACATAGCATTTTCGGAAAAGTAGTCATCAATCAGGCTCTTATTGTGCAAAGCGTGATCTCTTTTCAAATTTTTTCGAATTTTTTTCGGAGGTTTATCATAAAAAAACTCGTTTATGATAAAACTCTCCTCAATTTCAAGTTGCCTTTTGTAGGCTTCGACATCAAAAGAAAGAAATTCAGATGGATCCATTGCTGTAAGAGGAATTCTCAAAAAGGAGAGAGTGTTTGATGTAGGAAGAAGGAAAGAAGAATGTGTTTGGTGTAGGAAGAATGAAAGAAGAGAGTGTTATTTATAAGAAAATGAGTGGCTGAGGTTGACGAATTTGAAGCTTCTATTGAATTGAGTTAGTTAAAGGATAACAAATGAGTGGTCGTGGTTTACGGATTTGAAGCTTCAATTCAATTGAGTTAATTGACGGACTCCAATAATAGAATTACATAGATTTAATTAAAAGGTAAAGTTACATACTGAGAATCTTGAAAGTAGTACGTACATCAGTTCAGAAAATTGACATAAAGCTAGAAAACAAACATTAATTGCCAAACAACTCTTCGGTCAACATTTCAAAAAGCTGTTGTTGATGATGATCGCGAGACTCCATTTGACTCAATTGCATCCACATTTTCCTATTTTTAGCCCGAGTCTTGTTAAGGGCAATATTGTTTGCCTTCTCTTGTTCTGAGACTAAGTTGTCCATTCGTTCCAATTCTTTCTCTTTGAATTGTTTGAATTCTGACCACTTTTGTTCCTTTACCGGTGACAACCCCACTTTTTTCTTCCCCGCCTTTTTCTTAGCTGCCTCTCTTCCCATAGGACGAGGAATGAATCCAACCGAGCTTGAATCACCTACATCACCTTCTCGTGCTCTCTTAGATCCACTGCTATCAGATCCAGTATTTCCTCCAACCTGACTTGCGTAGCGTGGTTGATCTCGGGTAGCTATCCACTCGTCCATCAAATTAAAAGTGCTATTGTTAGCACTTTTATATAATTCGTGAGCTTTTTTCAAAACATCATTCTCCGACCACCCGCTTTGTTGCATACGCTTAGCGTTATCGTATGCACCTACCCATTTGCCCAATTTGGCGTTTATATAATTGAAACGATTTTTGCATGAAACTACGTCACGGGGAGGGTTAAATTCACAATGTTCGTTACAATATTCAACAATCTTACCCTAAAACGCTTCACTCTTCTGATTTTTTCCGACTACACTGTCGGTTCCAAACTTAATCCACCCACTGATTAGCACTATATTGTCCTTCGTGCTCCATTTGACAATTTTTCTCCGACTAGTGGTTGAACCTCCTGCATCTGGAGTTGGAGTATCTTCATCAGCACCTCTATTGCTACCCATAACCATTTGTGTTGAATATTCGAGATATTCTGATTCTTGAGAGGGTAGTGGTGGTGGTGGAGGTCGTTGAAATTGCATACCATAATATGGATTCCAGGTGGGTACAGCTGAAGGCATGGCATTTGGTTGATAATAAAATTGTGGGACATTTTGAGGACGTGGTTGGTTAGAAAATTGATTTGGCGATTGAAAATCCTTAGGATTTTAGTAATTTGGTGGAAAATTACTTGAATTCTGAGTGTTGAAATAAGGATTATTCGGATTATTGGGATCCATTTCACTAAAAAGATGATGAATATTTTAAAAAATAAGGGGTTAAAGAAAGATAATTAAGATTTTTTTGAGAGAAAAGAGAGCTTTTTTTTTTTATGTACAAATAAAATGAAAGTTATATCAATTTATAGAGAAAAAAAATCCAGAATTTTCGCCAAAAAAAAAAAATAATAAAAAAATTTTGCTGTAAAATAATTGAGCTCGAAAATTTGGGTTGAAAATCATATCTAAAAATCCGGAGGACCAATCGTAGGCTGACACTTGGCAAAAGGAGAAAAAACAAAAAAAAAAAGCTGGTGGACGCTGCCCTCACGCGCCTCTGTCGGCGGTGAGGCAAACCGCCGATAGAGGCGCGTGAGGGCAGCGTCCACCAGTTTTTTTTTTTGTTTTTTCTCCTTTTGCCAAGTGTCAGCCTACGATTGGTCCTCCGGATTTTTAGATATGATTTTCAACCCAAATTTTCAAGCTCAATTATTTTACAGCAAAACATTTTTTTTATTTTTTTTTCGCGAAAATTCTGGATTTTTTTTTCTCTATAAATTGATATAACTTTCATTTTATTTGTACACAAAAAAAAGCTCTCTTTTCTCTCAAAAAAATCTTAATTATCTTTCTTTAACCCCTTATTTTTTAAAATATTCATCATCTTTTTAATGAAATGGATCCCAATAATCCAAATAATCCTTATTTCAACACTCAGAATTCAAGTAATTTTCCACCAAATTACTACAATCCTAATGAATTTCAATCGCCAAATCAATTTTCTAACCAACCACGTCCTCAAAATGTCCCACAATTTTATTATCAACCAAATGACACGCCTTCAGCTGTACCCACCTGGAATCCATATTATGGTATGAAATTTCAACGACCTCCACCACCACCACTACCCTCTCAAGAATCAGAATACCCCGAATATTCAACACAAATGGTTATGGGTAGCAATAGCGGTGCTGATGAAGCTACTCCAACTCCAGATGCAGGAGGTTCAACCACTAGTCGGAGAAAAATTGTCAAATGGAGCACGAAGGACAATATAGTGCTAATCAGTGGGTGGATTAAGGCTCCGTTTGTTTCGCGGAAAATAACTTCCGGAAAACGATTTCTTGGAAAATGTTTTCCGGAAAATGTAATTTCCACTGTTTGGTGAATTTTAAGAAAATGCTTTCCGGAAAACTTTTTTAGATACATTAATTTTGATCACCTAGAGTATATATTAAAAAGAAATAATCAATAAATTAGTCATTATCTCCAATTTCAATTATAAAGTAAAATGGAAATGTAGTTTTGTAATTATAATAGACTAAAGTTAATAATTTAACATATTGCAAAATATTCATAAAAATAAAATATTTTTAGACATTTTTTAATTAACTGGGTATATTTAAAAAATAATTTTCGTAAAACAAAAATTTGAGTTAAAACAACAATTGAAGTGTTAGCATTTTCCGGAAAATGTTTTCCTTAGGTGGAGGTAAGGAAAACGTTTTCCTTAGGAATGGAGGAAAACCACTTCCTTGGAAAACATTTTCCCCATTTTCCGGTGTTTAACAAACACCGGAAAATGGGGAAAATGTTTTCCGGAAGTTGTTTTCCGCCAAACAAACGGAGCCTAAGTTTGGAACCGACAGTGTAGTCGGAAAAAATCAGAAGAGTGAAGCGTTTTGGGGTAAGATTGTTGAATATTGTAACGAACATTGTGAATTTAACCCTCCCCGTGACGTAGTTTCATGCAAAAATCGTTTCAATTATATAGACGCCAAATTGGGCAAATGGGTAGGTGCATACGATAACGCTAAGCGTATGCAACAAAGCGGGTGGTCGGAGAATGATGTTTTGAAAAAAGCTCACGAATTATATAAAAGTGCTAACAATAGCACTTTTAATTTGATGGACGAGTGGATAGCTACCCGAGATCAACCACGCTACGCAAGTCAGGTTGGAGGAAATACTGGATCTGATAGCAGTGGATCTAAGAGAGCACGAGAAGGTGATGTAGGTGATTCAAGCTCGGTTGGATCCATTCCTCGTCCTATGGGAAGAGAGGCAGCTAAGAAAAAGGCGGGGAAGAAAAATGTGGGGTTGTCACCGGTAAAGGAACAAAAGTGGTCAGAATTCAAACAATTCAAAGAGAAAGAATTGGAACGAATGGACAACTTAGTCTCAGAACAAGAGAAGGCAAACAATATTGCCTTTAACAAGACTCGGGCTAAAAATAGGAAAATGTGGATGCAGTTGAGTCAAATGGAGTCTCGCGATCATCATCAAAATATTTTCATTTGTGGAACGAGCTAAGTTTATTGTAATTTTTCTTATTTTTATTAAAATTAAAATATTCTCGTATTTATTTAATTGCTTCGAAAAAAATTAATTAAGTTTGAATTAAAAAAATTAAAAAAAAATCTCGAATTTATAAATAAAAATATTAATAATTTATTTTTTAATAATATCAATATTTATTTTTAATTATAAAAATAAATATTGTAAATAAAATAAAAAGTGGTGGGGTATAGAATAATGAGTCGGGAGGAGTTGAATTTTAAACTAAACTAGCTTATTGTGGGAGGGGTAGTTGAGAGTGTAGTTGAATGATTAAGTGGATGGAGAGAGAAGATGAGGTGTCGTGATATTAAGGTAGTTGAATGTTTTTTGGTAGTTGGATTATTGGACATGGTCTAACATCCCTCCTCTCAACTGTCCCTTCTCACTACCAGGTCCAGCTCTCTTCATTCCTTCATCGCTTTTACTCCCCTTCTACTTCCCCTCCCCTAGAGCTAGAAAGCTGCAGAGTAGGAGATTTTGCAGAAATCTAATCTAGTGTTAGTTTGAATATAGCAGCAGCAAGATTTGGTTTTTGCCGCTTTCTTACCCAGCTAACTCCCCACCCGCCTCCACCACCATCAGTGACTTCATCGTCGTCCACGTTAGATCCATATGAGAAAAAAAAAATAACCAGATCCTCACCTTTTATAAACCAAACTGTTGACCTAACTGCCGATTGGATTTCCTCAAAAAAAAAAAAAATAAAAAAAAATTGCTTGCTTTCGATTCTTGAACAGCCCACCATTATCCATTGCCATCTCCTCTTTCGTTTTTATGTGTGTTTATGTGTGCGAGTTTTATGTGTGTTCATGTGTGTTATATTGTGTGTCCCAGCTTGTTCGGGAAGAGGATGAAGAAAGAGGGCTCAAGTTGCTGCCAGCTATTTCTTGTTTATTGTGCACCGCCCTTGATGAATGAACGAGCACTAAAACCAAAACAGCAAATGGACAGGTGTAAAGAGATGCTAGACACTTTAGCCACGTGTAGTACTTACTTCCAGCCAACACATTGACGAAAATGCCCCTAACTGTGCTCAAAATTGCGAAAACCTTGCTTAATATATTAATAGATTATTTATCGCATTGGTATGGATGTGGATTGTTTGTTTAAATCTATCAATTGGGTTCTTGATCTGCAATTGGTAAGTATCACGGTCAAGATCGCATCTGTTCAGTAGATTCAAGTTCAAATCTGTCCGATCAAGCCAATACGACATGTTATAATCCCCTCCCTCCATTGATGAGTCCAGATCTCCTGTGCCACATTGTGTGCCCCTCCCTGTGCCACAAATGATCCAACGGCTTTATGTTGATATTATCCAAGTATGTAAACCGTTGATATTATAATGGCACAGGGAGGGGTAGGGATGGCCAAAACCAGTTCCGGGCCCGGTTCCGGTTTGGCATATGGGTAACCCTTAACCGGCCCGCGCTTACCCCGGTTCCCGTTTGGCACAATCCGGTTCCGGTTCGGTCCGGTTCCGGTACGGTTCCGGTCCCCCCTTTAAAATTATTGAAAAACAAGGGATTTTCGGTCCGGTTCGCCATTTATGTGAACCTGAACCGGCCCGGATAACTTACGGTTCCGGTTTACTCCCCGGTTTGCTCCGGTTCCGGGCTTTTCCGGTCCGGTTTTCCGGTTCCGGTCCGGTTTGGCCATCCCTAGGCAGGGGCACACAATGTGGCACAGGAGATCTGGACTCTCCATTGATTGGATTGTCTCGATAAATGAGGAAGCGGGTGATCTAAAATAGCATGAATATTTATGCATTTTATCTACTAAAAATCAATATTTTCAGAATGGGCCTTCAAATCAAAATGGTTATTTATTTTGGGCGGCACAATTCTAAGTTACAACATCCATGTCCTTGTGAAAAAAATTTAGACCATCCCTTTGAACAACACAAATACTATCACAATGGAGCTCAAATAAAAATTCCTGTAAATTATCTTCCTTGATGCCGGGTGGGTTGAAGCAAAAGATACATACCGGAAAAACTGATGCTTACAAGCTGCTTGTGTTCTCAGTTTTTTCTTGCATCGAGCATTTCCGTTGCTTTTACTTTATTGATCTTCTCTTTCTCCTAGCAGTTCCGGCTGGCACCTGGATTGGAAGTCATAAACAAGCAACCTTTCGTTTTAAGCATAGAGGAACAAGCCAAAGTCAAAGAAAAATTTGTCGATTTGATTGCACTTTGACCAAGAATTGACATTATATTTGATTATCCTATTGAAAAACTAAAAAATATTATTGACGATATTCTTAATGGTGAATCAATAACAATTATTAGACTTTTATTAGAATAATAGATTTTTCTGTAAGTTCTTAGTCAAAGTTCCGTCAAATGACAATTTTTTATTTGACTTTAAAGTTTAAGCTGGGACGGGGAGTATATGTTATGAAGATGATGCAAATTAGAGCGAACCTTTTCTTCAGTTTTGAGTGACTTCTCAAGATTACCGAGGGCACCAGCAGGGTCGCCTTTCATTAACTGACTCAATTTTTTCATTCGAACGCGCATTTGGAAAAGTTGAGCAACCAGTTGGCTCACCTGGTGAAAATTATAGAAAGAAATCAAGTATTAAAAAAATATATACTGAATGTAATATTGCTTCTTTTAGCCTATCTACAAGACGAGTTGATTCAAGCTGCCATTATATTATGGTTACCTGCTTCTCTGTTTTTCCAGAATCTCTAGCAATCCGTCTTCTTAGGAGTGGTGATGCAGCTAAAAGTTCTGGTTTTTCCCTCTCCTCTGCAATTAAATTAAATAATCAGATAGGTCTAAAGAAATCACTCTGTCTTTCCTAAAATGAGTGTTGTTTTGAGAAGATGAAAGAAAAAAAATGTTACAAGAAAGTGTTGATTTTCTAATGAAGGTACAACTCACTTTTGCCAACTTATTACATTCTCGTAAGATCTTTTCAAAGTTCTGACGGACAAATAACTCTTGAGGCCTTGATTATTAATTGTTGTACTTTCATCCAATAAGATATGATAGTTGATAGTGTTGCACTTCAGCACATGCTACGGGAATATTTGTATAAATGTCTGCATTTGACTTTTCAACGTTTTTAAGGAATGTGCTTTATTTGCTTATACATTGCTTCTACAATGGTAAATTAACCCTATAGTGCTTATTTCCTTATTTAGAAATGCGACATTTATTTTATGACCAATCACAAAAGAAAGTGTGGTGTTTATTATGGGACTGCGGGAGAATAAAGGTAGAGGAGAAATACCAGGGGTCATAGCTTCTATCATTGATTCAGCTAGCTGTAAGCTCTTCTCCGCCTCTCTAATTTGTGCAGGACTAATCTATTGCAGACAAAGGCAAAGCAGAACTCAATTGTAGTATCTTTCATTACATTTCACTCACTTCATGGATGTCATGGAAGATAACATGAAAAATGATACTCCCTCCATCTCAAAATGAATGTCCAAAACATGTTCAGATCTACTCTTAATCAAGAACAAATTTGAAAAATTTTGGACATTCGTTTTGAGACAGAGGGAGTAATTTGAAACTCGGTAATCATACCTTGGCCATGCCAGGAATCATTCCAACAACACTGGCCATGGGACCCATTTTCGTTATTGAACGGTTTTGCTTTAAGAAATCATTGAAGTCAAATTTTTCAGCCATGATTTTCCTCTCTAATTCTTCAACATCCTCTTTGCGTACCTACTCAGTTTGAACTATGGTTGGTCAAAACAATGATATAATTGTAGGATATACAGTAAAAAAAAAAATATGAGATAAAGGGACTTACAACTTGTTCGGCCTTTTCCACAAATGATAAAACATCTCCCATGCCTAAGATGCGCCCAGCCATACGGTCTGGGTAGAACGGTTCGAGATCCTCCATGCGCTCTCCTCGTCCAACGAGCTTGATGGGCTTTCCTGATACCTGCCCCACCCAACAGTTAAACTAGAGATCGAAATGCTTCAAACTCATCGTTTTCAAGATGAATAAAAACACAAAAATACAAAGATATACTCCCTCCGTCCCATAACTGTAATAACCGGAATTTTTTATTTTTTTTTATTTAATTCGGTTTTTACTAATTTAATTAAACAATAATTAGAGTTACAAAGTAATTGAAAGAAGTGGGTCTAAGGAATTTGGATTGGCCCGAAAATTATATTAGTAAACCCAACCCAATTAGGAATCAATCCAAAGTATAAATTCTTGAGTTAGTCAACTTAGGAATTCTTTATTATCATAAACACAAAAAAAAAAAAAAGGGAAAACAAACCCTAGTTCTACCCCATAGCCGCCGGCCGAACACTAGGAGGAGGGAGAAGAGATTTTCCGGCCATTGTTTTGGAGATACAATCCGATCATTCTCAAGGTAATGCTAAATCCTACTCTCCAAAATTTGTTTCATTGAATTCGGATCAATAAATCCTAAGTTATGCATGGTTTAAGAATACAAATATTAGGGTTTTTGCATGATAGTAATTATTAGTAAAATCCTAAAAGGAAAATTTATTTAATCAAGTTACTATGGTGAAATAATGATCTTCATGCCTAATTTTATTTTTAAGATTGATTTTATAATCATGAATTGAATTGATTTATATTATGTAATGCTTGGGAATTGAACATATAAATCATTGAGGTTGAATTAGGATTATCAAAAGAAGAAAAAAATATGGATTCCCCCTTGAACACATTCGGCCGAAATGGCCTTGATTAATTAGAAATTTGTTTTGGTTAGTTTTAATGATTTTTGTTATTAAGTTATGAATAAATTGATGTTAGGAATTACAATGGAAAATATAGATCAAGAAAAATTGACCAAAATCATTGATATTGAAGCTACATGATTCGGCTTTGGTCACATCAAGTGGGTGTTAATTCTTGATTGAAGATGTTAAGAATTGGGACGGAAAATTAGTGTTTTCGTTAAGTTTCTAATAGAAAGAAAACAAAATCGTTAAAAGGATTCTTAACAAGTTAGAAAATTAACTTGAGAAAATGGAATAAGTACTTGGAAGACCTTGGGAGTTAAAAAGTTAACGAGAAAGGAAAAGATTAGAAATTTCAGTTAGGTTCCTAACGGAAAAGGACTAAACTGAAAAGGAATTAAAGTTAAAAGAAATAAAAAGGGAAACTTTGAAGTTAGAGGGGCCTAAGTGATTGAAAAGAGAAACTTGGGGAACCTTATGAACAAAACCAAAGTCAAAGGACCTTCCTATAATTAAAGGAAAGTTGAAGGACTGAATTGTAATTAATCCAAAGTGAAGGGCCAATTTACAATTAAACTAAAGTTGAAGGACTAATCTACAATTAATCCAAAGTTGAAGGACTAAATTGTAATTGAACTAAAGTTGAAGGACTAAATTGCAATTAATCCAAAGTTGAAGGACCAATTTTCAATTAACCCAAAGTTGAGGGACCAAATTGTAATTAACCCAAAGTCAGAGGACTTAATTGCAATTATATCAAAGTTAAAAGGACTGACTCGTAAATCAAAGTCAGGAACTTAAACGTAAGAAAAGAAGTAACGAAGTAAAGAAGTTAAAACGCATCTCTCAGTTAACTAAGTAGAAATAGTTAACAATGTAGAGAGTACTAAAGTAAATTACTCCGTGCCTTGTAGATTTGCACAGAGAGGAGATTGCGAGGAAAAGCAATTCAGGTAAGGGATTACGTTCCTTACAGTATTTGAACTCCTGTTTATTGGAATTCCATATTCTTTCTAAAGTTAGCTATCAGTATGGCATGATAGTATTTGAATGAACTCTGCGTTATTGAACGTTCCTTGAAAAAATCTATACTTAGTGATGTTCCCATCGATCTACTAAGTATCGAAGTTTGAAACTTGTATCACATACTTGTACCATGGTATGTTCTCATTTTAACTTGTAAGTTAACCACTTACTTGTTAAGGCATCCAATGTCCAGTTAGAAAAGACATTGACGGACAGTCCAGTTAGAAAAGACTCGTCCTTAAACTAGGGATTGCATGAGTGATCACATGCCTTCTCTCAGGAATTGTCTGATTACAAGGATGATTCTAGACCCCGAGCATATGTGTGTGGATACCATATATGTTACGACCCACACTATTGGCTTGAGAAGCTAGGTGTACAAATTGTACCTTTGGCATTGAGGTTATAATGTACGTTACCCTGGAATTGACGGAACTTGAATGAATCCCTTTGGATTGTAGTGCCATAATCCTTTGGAAGTAAAATCTTAAAAGTAATACGACTGTATTGTTCTGCAGTCTTGAATCCAAAAGTAACTGAACCTATCTTTGTAAAAGTTATTCAAAGTATTCGTTCTGGTCGTCTCTCCTTAGTAACCGGAGAGGCCACGTATGAACTTACTGAGCATTCGTTCGCTCATCCCTTCTTTATAAATTTTGTTTTCAGGATTTAAGTAGAAGGACAAGACAAGGAAAGCAGCCGTAGGAAGACGGTGGATTGAAGATTCTTAATCTAGTTGTTTTAAGTACGTTATTTTGATGTAAGTTGAAGTACATTGATGGTTAGGGTTGTTTACCTACCAAGACAAGTTTAAGTTACGCTTCCGCAATTATTTTGAATTTATGGTTTAAATAAGGGGCCGTTGTGAACCCTAAATTGAAGTATTTATTATTGTTATTTAATGCCATTAAATGCTCAGATATTATAAGAAAATTCGGGGTGTTACAATAACAATGTGCACAAAATAGGGTATGCACGGGAATTAAGGGGAGAATAGTAGTGAGTAGTTGTAGTGACTATGATAAGTGAAGTAGGAGAGAGAAAGTGGAGTAGGGAGTAGTAGTGGATAGTTGTTGTTAATATGACATGTGGGTCCCATTGAATAAAGAAAAATATAAATTTTCCATTTAAGGAAGTGTGACTTATCAATGGGACACCCAAAAAGGAAGTTTGCGCTCATTGTTATGGGACGGAGAGAGTATATATATCAGTCCCAATGTTATGGTTACTAAATCTGAATGTGCGGAGATTAAGGAAAAAGTAAGTGTTGTGTGTATGAAAAGTAAAGTAGGAGAGAGAAAGTTGATAGGGATATTTTTGTTGTGAGTATGAAAAATAGGTCCCGTTGACTACTTTGGGTTAGTAACCATAACACTGAGACGCCCAAAAAAGAAATAAGTAACCATAACACTGGGACATAGGGAGTATATATTATGTACTATGTATGTATATACTCCCTCCGTCCCACCACAAGTGAGACTAATTCCTTTTCAGTCCGTCCCACCACAAGTGAGACTGCCCAAAATGGAAATGTTTTAATATATTTATATTCAACCAACCCCACCATTTAACACCACTCATTCTCTCTCTTCATTTTCCACCACTCATTTTATTCAACCAACACTACTATTTACCCCACTCATTCTCTCTCTTCATTTTCTACCACACATACAATACTTTTTTCTTAATTATTGTGCCCCACAAGTTGGTCTCACTTGTGGTGGGACGGAGGGAGTATATATTTATATATATATATATACACACACATATTTATACGTGTGTGTAAAGTAGTCAATGTAAGGTTGAACAAGAAGAAATATATTTTGGTAGCAACGCCATAGGTAAAGATGGAAAAACTCGGGTGTTAAGACCATGACACTACACTTTTTAACTTGTTTCCAGTCACTTCTTGCAAATAACGCACAAGAAGAGTAGGTAGCAAGTTCACTCTCGCCATAGTCATCATTATCGTGAGCAAAATTGTGTAATACGGGGTATCATCTAGCTTATACCTAATTTGTAAAACAAAAAGGGGTAATGACAATTTAGGGTCCAAAGTTTAGGGGGTGTGTGCCAATAGGGGTCTGATGTATCAATTTTATCAATTTAGGGTCCAAAGTTGATTCCGTTAGTCAATTAGTCAATTAAGGGTTTTTGGACTAAATTGTAAATAAAATCCAGTTAAGTAACAGAAGCACTTAACTGAAGTTTCTTTTGGATGTTCATCTAGGCTTTGTGTCATTTCACACATCCCTTATACAGTAGAACCTAAATTGTCATTTACTCTTATTATTATTTTTTCAAATAATTTTAATTAATTTTAAAAATACTAATAAATAAAAAAAAAAAAAGCAAATAAAAATTAAAGTGTTTTTTTTTTTTTTGGAAACACAAAAAATGAAGTTATAAACAAGGAAAATTATTAATAAATTTACAAATAATTTTATGAAAAAATGAAATAATTAGAATACTAATATTAATAATGAACAATACTAACCACCACCACAAAAAGAAAAAAAAATGTCTGATCCCACTTTCTTCTTTTTTATAAAAATTAAGTGTTTTTTAATATAATTTTTTTTACACTTTTTTCTTTTTAAAAATTATACATTTTATTTTATAGTGATTCTATGAAAAAAAAAAATCTTGAAAAAATATTTTAATAACGTTTTAATTATTAGTTAATTTAATATAAGAAAATAAAATTTAATATTTCAAAAAAATTATTATTAATTTTCTTTGTCTGAAATGACGATATAACATCCAAATATTCAAAACAAACTCCAGTTAAGTCCACATGCAAAACACGTTTGACTTAACTGAATTCTGTTAACAGAATTGTTAAAAAACCCTAACCTGCACAACTTTTGCAACTTTGGACCCTAAATTGACAAAATTGATACATCAGACCCCTATTGGCACACACCCCCTAAACTTTGGACCCTAAATTGTCATTTCCCCAAACAAAAATTAAGCATGATGTACGAACTGTAAGTTAAACTTATTTTCATCAATTAGGTATGATTTTTCCATTAACAATATGATTTGAATTTGGTAGCAGTTATAACAAGGCGTACCTCTTTAACACTCAAAGCTGCACCACCTCTAGAATCCCCATCTAACTTTGTCAAAATGGCACCAGTAATTCCAATTTCCAGATTGAATGTCGTCACCAGCACTGCAATTTATGAATGATAAATAAATGCAAAGAACTGTAGAAATAAAAAGTGATATTATTTCATCAATAATCAAATTAAATACATAAAAACATTGGACCAGAAGAACATAAATTAGACTGATGGTAGTCTTGAACTTAATTAGCACATTCCTAAAAGCATGAGCAATGAACTTCACATGAAACTTTAAAAATTTGGAAACTGTTTATAACGTAGTATAAGTTCAGTACTACCTGCTGTTTACTCATCAACACTAACCAAAGATACCATGTATTTTAACGCATAATATTAAAGCATTTTTTCCTATTTTTATAACCAACAGCTGGAATAGCTCAGTTGGTTAGAGCGTGTGGCTGTTAACCACAAGGTCGGAGGTTCAAGCCCTCCTTCTAGTGTTTGCCCTCCTTTTTTTAAATTTCTTCCCACCTCCCACCGATTTCTTCTTTGTTTTGTTTTTTTTTTTTTTTTTTCCCACTTTTCTTTGACGATTCCATAGCCCAACAAAGAATATCAGTTAAAAGATAATTCAAAGTCATGATATAATTGCTTTATACACCGAGTCTCGATGTATCCCCTTTTATTTTTGATAGAGAGCTTGGATGAAACTATACCACAAATAATTCCCTATTTTTCAAATACCTGCAGCTTCTTGACCCGTCATGGCATCAACAACAAGCAAAACTTCAGTGGGATTCAACACCCGTTTAACATCTTTCAACTCATCCATCATTGACTTGTCAATCTATGAAGAAAAAGTAAATAACAATCTAAAAAAACTTCATATCCTTGTTAAGACAAGTCAGACCATATCTTAACTAATACTACCTCTGTCCCAAAATGAATGTCCGATTTTTTATTTTTTATTTTCGCACATTCATTTTGGGACAGAGAGAATAGCGAGAATTATGGAAGTATAGGCCGTATAACCTGTAGTCTTCCAGCTGTATCCATTATGACAACATCTACATTCTTCTTTTTAGCCTCTTCAAGACCTTGCCTTGCTATTTCAGCAGGTTTAATCTCAGTACCCGCTGCATAAACCGGAACATCCACCTGTCCCAAGCTTTGGACTAATTATCAATATGCAATAAATCATCCTGGATACAAATAGAATACATATTCACATATAGGAACGAATAATTTTCCTATCACGGAAAACTGTATCATGTTTCATCACTTTCTTGTATTCTGGATAATAGAAATAAGATTCTCAAGGAATATCAACCGTGTGTTATTCATTCCATTTAGCCAATATATATACAATGAGAATCCTATTCTAAGAAGGAGATTACATTCCTAACTAATGATAATCATACTAAACTAAGAGATATACACCAAACATACACAATATTCACATGCTATAGTTATCTTAACTATATATTCTATCATACCCCCGCAGTCGAAGCGGGAGGAGGACGGATGCTGAGACTGGCTCGGAAATCATCAAAGAGTACGCGCGGGAGTCCTTTAGTGAAAATGTCAGCCAATTGATGTCAAGTGGGAACATGTAGCACCCGTACCTGTCTTTTAGCAACCTTCTCACGAACAAATAAAATATCCAACTCAATGTGTTTTGTCCGCTAATGTTGAACTGGATTACCGGAGAGATATATGGCACTAACATTGTCACAGTAAACCAAAGTTGCTTTCGATAATGGAACATGAAGCTCAAGGAGTAGATTTCGTAGCCAACACGACTCGGCTACGACATTCGCAACCCCTCTATATTCTGCCTCGGCACTCGAACGAGATAGAGTAGGTTGGCGTTTGGAAGACCAAGAAATGAGATTATCACCCAGAAATACGCAATAGCCAGATGTAGAACGACGCGTATCGGGACACCTACCCCAATCAGCATCAGTGAAGGAGGTGAGTTCGGAGACAGACGACCGGGAAAGGTGGAGGCCGAAGGAAGTAGTACCACAGAGATAGCGCAGGATGAGCTTCAGAGCAGCCATGTGTTCAGTCCGTGGAACATGCATATGCAAACATACCTGTTGGACCGCATAAAAGATGTCTGGTCGGGTGAAAGTGAGATACTGTAGAGCCCCTGCTAAACGCCGATACTGTGATGAATCATCATACGGAGTTCCACTCGAATTACTCAGTTTGGATTTGGTGTCAACGGGAGTAGCAGACGGTTTGCAGGAGGACATGCCAGCCCGTTCCAAAATGTCCTCGGCATAACTCTGTTGACTCAAGAATAACCCCGTAGAAGGAGTGACAGCCACACCCAGAAAGTAATGAAGGGGACTCAAATCCTTTATAGCAAACTCAGAGGCAAGAGTAGAGATAATGGACCGACGAAGTATGTCCGAAGAAGTGGTCAGGATGATGTCATCAACATACAGTAGC
This sequence comes from Campanula takesimana, assembly GCA_026119855.1. Lineage (NCBI taxonomy): Eukaryota > Viridiplantae > Streptophyta > Magnoliopsida > Asterales > Campanulaceae > Campanula > Campanula takesimana. The sequence continues at coordinate 46,533 of JAOWBW010002280.1, forward strand.
AAATAGGCAATGTCCGGACCATGCTTATACACAAATAAAGAATGATCAGAACGACTGTGAACAAATCCCATCGTAGAGAAAAAATCAGCGAACCTTTTGTACCACGCACGAGGAGCCTGCTTTAGGCTATACAAAGATTTCTGAAGTAGACACACATGATCCGGATAAGTAGTGTCACGAAATTCCAAAGGCTGATGCATATAGACTATCTCCTGTAACCCCCCATGCAAGAAGGCATTCTTGACATCCAACTGATGGATAAACCAAGAACGGGATAAAGTCAAACTGAGAACTGTCCGAATGGTGGCCGGTTTGACCACAGGGCTAAAAGTCTCAGTACAATCAACTCCCACCTGCAGTGACCTGCCATCACCTACAAGACGAGCTTTATATCGCTCAAAAGAACCATCAGACTTACGTTTGTGAGAGAAAATCCACATACACCGAATAATATTCACATTAGCCGGACGTGGTACAAGAACCCACGTCTTATTCTTAATAAGAGCATCATACTCATCCAACATAGCATTTTTACAATGCGAGTCGGACAACGCAACCTTGGGATTGGAAGTGAGAGGAGATGGGGACACAGTAGACATTAAGTTGAGTGGGAATTTAGGCTTGAAAATCCCACGCATGCTACGGGTGACCATGGAACGTGCTGGAGTAGCAGTTGGGTTGAGTATGGGCTGGGTGGGTTCAAGGGGACAAATGGGAGTGGACTCAGTATGTATAGGTTGGCTGGACGATTGCCCATGCTGAGGAATTGGTAAGGGCGGCCCAGGAGAAGTAGCAAAAGGAGAGGATGGTGGGTCTGAATAAGATGGGCCAGCAGGCAAGGTAAGCGAAGCTGGCTGGGTGGGTGGAGTAGTTTGGGTCGACTGGGCCAGTGGGGCTCCAGTTGGGCCTGGGTCGAGAAGAGGACCAGACGCACCCGATGGCAGAAGATGGACCCAATGTGGGCCAGAATTGTCTAAAAAAGTGTAGTCCTCGGGTGTGGCAGACACATTAGCAAACGGGAAGACATTTTCGTCATTAATAACATGGCGAGAAATAATAATTTTGTTAGAGGACAAATCATAGCATTTAAAGCCTCGATGATTATGGGGGTACCCTAAGAACACACAAGGAAGCGACCTAGCTTGAAGCTTATGGATTCGAGAGGACAGGTGAAGAGGATAGCAAAGACAACCAAAAACCCGTAAGTGGAAGTAAGACGGTGTTTTGAGATAGAGACTTTGTGTGGGAGAGCAGGAACGGAGTCCTTTTTGGGGTAAAATATTATGGAGATAAGTAGCCATTGCCAAGCCGTGATGCCAAAAAGAGGCAGGTAAGGAAGAGTGTGTCATAAGGGTCCGCATTAAATTATCAATGGTGCGAATTTTGCGTTCGGCTTTGCCATTTTGGGAGGACGTATATGGACACGAAAGACGTAAACTCATCCCATGAGACCGACAAAATGAATGAAAGTGCCCATTATCAAATTCCCGCCCATTGTCACACTGAAAGCATTTGATCTTTCTTTCAAATTGAGTGGTCACATAATGACTAAAGGAAAGAAAAATAGAGGGAACCTCAGATTTTTTTCCCAAAGGGAAAGTCCACAAAAAAGTTGTAAAGTCATCAAGAAAAACTAGATAATATTTGTGACCCGATGAACTAGGTACGGGAGACGTCCACAAATCACTATGCACAATGTCAAATGGAACAGAAGTGCGAGAAGTAGATGGATAAAATGGCAATTTAACATGTTTCCCCAAAACACAGGAACCACAAACATTCTTCAAAACAGAAGAAGGGGGAAGGGGATCACTTTGTTGAATAAAAGTAACAACTCCGTCATAGCTTTCATTCAACCCCGCAATCACCTGCAGTACCAGCCGATTGTTCGTCACCGGAGCGCCCACATTAGCAAGTTGATCCGCAAGGGATTTCAACTCTTTGCAGTAGGCAGAAACATTTGGAAAATTATCCAGCACAACTTGTGAGAACTGGTTCTCAAGCGACACTGCCCGGGAGTGCTTGTTATCTTGGAAGATGTTCTCCAACCTCGCCCAAGTCTTTTGAGCAGTCGAACCACGCTCAAGAATTATTTGCAACAAGTCCGGCGAAATAGTCCCGTAGATCCATTGAAGAACAATGGCATCGAGACGTTTCCATAACTTTTCATCAAGAACTACCTCAGGTGCCTTCCCTTTCTCATCGACCACCGGAGGGATGATGTGTTCAATCACTTGAAAAGCAGTGCAATGAATCGTAAATAGCTCGGCCCATGAGATATACTTACTCGTCTCCGTCTCAAGGGTAATAGGTATGAAATTCTTAATGTTACTAACGGTAAAAGCTGGGTGAAAGGGAGTGTTATTGGCTTTGTTTTCGTTAGTTATGGTGAGAAATAAGAAGAAGATGAGACTGGAAAAAAAAACGAAAAGGAGGAGACGAGTAGGGCGGCTAGGGTTAGACTCGTGATACCATCAAGGAATATCAACCGTGTTTTATTCATTCCATTTAGCCAATATATATACAATGAGAATCCTATTCTAAGAAGGAGATTACATTCCTAACTAATGATAATCATACTAAACTAAGAGATATACACCAAACATACACAATATTCACATGCTATAGTTATCTTAACTATATATTCTATCAGATTCATATCATTTCTTGATACATCAAACTTTTCTTGTATTCTGGATAATACACATAAGATTTCTATAGCATTTGGAGGACAACTACCATTGGGAAAAATTCCACTTTAGCAACAAAGTATGTGTAAGTCAGTGACCCGACTTTACAACTGGAACACAATTATAAATTTGTTTCATCCATAATTGCATTGATTTGGAATATCAAAGATGAGCATGTGACTCCATGAATCATCCGCAAATGTGCAGCAATGGAAACTTTAGAACTTTTGGACTACGATTTACATAAAAATTAATCTGCAAAGGACATGTTTTCAGGATTTTACTGTTTGTGTTGCTTTTTTTTTTTTTTTTTTTTTGGTGAGCTATTAAGTAATACGGACTTAAACTAGTGCTGGCTAGTGGCATGTCCACCAAGCATGAGAAGAGAATAACTAAAATGCGGATTTCCACCCCAATGTATTTGAGCATTACCATTTACCTCGATAGTCATCACCAGTTCTTTGGGCATTTAGGAGTTTTAAACAACAGGTATACAAAAGCAAAGCAAAATTGAGAACTCGCTCAAGTGGACATTAAATAAAGTAAACAATGAGAAGTTATATACCTTTTTTCCCAAAATAACAAGTTGGTCAATTGCAGCAGGTCTATACACATCCCCAGCAATAAGCATGCACTTCTTCCCCTGTGATCCGTTTCGTATTGCAAAGTAAACAAGGACAAACAACCTCAGATTAACCTCCAATGCCCAGACAAAAAAGAGAGCACCACAAATAGATGTCGCTGCATTTGATTTATTCGTATGTCATATACATACACATATAACATATATATACACACTCCCTCTGTCCCGAAATGATCTTCTCATTTGCCATTAATCATTGTCCCAAAAAAATCTTCCTATTTCTACAATTTAAGCTTAAATGTGCATAAACACATGGCTAGTGAAGCAAGTGTTCATATCCTTAAAAAGTTTGAATAGTCAACTATAAAGATCATATTGCGACGGAGTATATATGTATGTATATGTATGTATAGATATATAGAGAGAGAGAGAGAAAGAGAGAGAGAGAGAGAGAGAGAGAGAGAGAGAGAGAGAGAGAGAGAGAGAGGAGAGGGTTGAAATATGCACCAGTTTCTCAAGGTAGAAAGCTAATTTTGCACTAACTGTAGTCTTTCCAACACCTTGCAGACCAGCCAGTAGAATTACAGTGGGGCCAGACTTTGCAAAGGTCAGTTCTGAAACCTCTCCACCCATCAGCTTTACGAGCTCGCTGTGCACAATCTGGAATAACCAGTAAATGAAACAACATATTCAATTACCACCAAAAGTTTTGTTTCTGCTTCTGGGACTAACACAGGATTTACTACTCTTTTGGTTACCAGTGTTTGTTGTTAATCACAACTTGTGAAACATATTCCCTTCGTCCTATTTCAAATTCCCAAATTTGTTGTTTTAGGTGTCCCACTTAAAATTGCAAAAACTCAAAATGGAAGCTTTCTAATACTACATATTTTTGAGTCAATGAGACCCACTTGTCATACTAACACCAGCTACCCCACTTACTACTCCCGACCCCACTTATATTCTCTACCCCCTTAATAATATACTCCTCTGTCTCGGAAAGTTCGTCCATAGTTTGACTTTCTATGGTCAACATAAATGAACTTTGACCAAACATTGATGTCGATCCAATCATTCTAGTGAAATTCTAAAAATTGTAATTGACAAATCATTAAGTGATTTATCAATAACATTTTTAAAATTTTATTGTGATCCAATCATTCTAGTGAAATTCTAAAAATTGTAATTGACAAATCATTAAGTGATTTATCAATAACATTTTTAAAATTTTATTGTGATCATTAGATTGACACCAACGCTGGGTCAAAGTTCATTTATGTTGACCATAAAAAGTCAAAATAGGACAACCTTTTTGGTATAGAGGGAAGTATATCACTCCTTAATTTCCGTGCACAACGGGTTTTTTCTTTCAATTTGACTTGGGAAGGAGGGGTATGGATAAAAATACTGATTTCATTAAGCTTTAAAGGCCATATAGGAGCAGAAGAGATGACTCTGGATATTGTCAGGTAACTATTAAGAAGATAAAAAGAAAATCAAATGTAAACAAAGATTTGAGAAAAAAATCTCAGGTAGACACGTTTCTTGAAGACCATGACCAAAATGAGAAGAAAAATATATGTACAAGAGGAGTATCTTCATCTCCATAGTATATGCCAAGAAACATAAGTACTTTAACCAATTGTTGATCAGGTTTCAATCCTCGAGTTACTCCAACGCCAACAGCTTCGTCAGTTACAGCTTGAACAAACCTTCTCACAACAGGAAGACTAACCTGTCAACCGAACGCACAACCAATACTAATCAGATGCAGCTATGTTGGTGTATACACAAACATTCCCCCCCCCCCCCAAAAAAAAAAACACACACACACAATACACACTTTCACAACAGAAAAATGAAACATTATGATGTACTAGAAAATATCACTCACATCTGCTTCTAACAGAGCTCTCCTAATGTCTCTCATGGGTTCAACAATGTTTTCCTTTGTCAAGACATCTGAAGTACAGATATTTATAAGCAACAGTTAAACAACAGTAATATGTGATAAAAGCTATGCAACTGGAGGTAGGTTCAAACAAAGATCTTATAACGAAAGTAAGCATACATAGTACGGGTTTGTCATTTTATATGCACAAAGAAAGTAAAATTATATTTTCGGTGATGGATACTATGATCTTGAGCATTTCAACAGATTGCATAAAACATTAAACACATAAAATAGGATGCTAGGTACCTTCTCCAACAAAACGCTGTATTCTGGCCGACACCAATAACATCACAGACACATACAAGTTGTCATAGGTATGCACATTGAACACTTGGTAAAGAGTAAGAAGGGATAAACTCTCTTTACATGCTGAACGATTACTCAATATTTTCTCTTAAGCCTCAACATTTCAAGAGACTCTCATAATAGTCAGCCATCTCTTATCTGCACAATAGAGGAGACCTAGACACCTTGACAAATAGTAACTTTTTATCCTACCATGCAGTCTATCTTTTTTCAGGTCATCCTATATGAAAAAAATGATTGAGGCAACATAAATATGTGTCCATAACGGTTTTGTATTCCCTCCGACTCAAATAAATCCTACTTTTGTTGCATAATACTATTTCATCTAGAGTCTAATATTATAAGGGTAAGCTAGCAATTTACTCATAATTCTACAATTACTCGTTTGGATTGAACTATACAAATTACTCCCAAACTTCCAAGGATCATACAATAATGTCATTCATATAGTAACCTTCAATCCCTCAATTCAAAATTACGTGAGTGAAACCGAGGGAGGTACATCTCAAATATTTGATTTTTGCAAATGGGATTCTATTTCTACTGAGTTAAATGTAGTAGAATCTGTACAATTGTTCACACACAAACACACAAGAGAAAATCAAAACCTTGGCCCTTGAGCTTCAACCAAGCTGATTCGAGTCCCCCAGAGAGCTGCCCAAACATCTCAGCTCTAACCACCAAGCCTCCCCTCACATATTTCCTGACCGGAATTACACTCTGTAAATTCACCAACCCAGATACCTTTCCCTGCCAAACAGTTCATTCACATTATTAGTGAAACCCCAAAACATATAATTCATCAAAATAATTGAAGAACGCACCCAATTCTACAATTAATTTTCAAATGGGGAAAAATTCCTTAAAGTTTCTCACAGTAAATGCATTTCTTGAACGCAGTGAGAGGGATGGTACTGAGCAAGAGCAAACAGTAGGTTGACCCTTTAAGCTTTTGTTGGAGAAATGGCGGGAACAAGCGGTCGAGAAAGTTAAAGCTTCCATCGCAGTGAGAGATTGAGCTCTCTTTCTCTCTCAGTTTGATTATATTCTTTCTTTATCCTCACTTTGGAAATCCGACAGGCTCACAGGCCTATCTCGTTTCTTGATTTGCTGTTTGGCAGTACACCGTAAACTGGTCCATTTCAAACGTCGGTAAACATGGGATAAATTGGGATGCGTCGATTTTTATTTTTATTTTTATTTTTTTAAAAAATAAAATATTTCTTGATTCCGTGCATATATTATTGGATAGAATAATACTAGATGATAAACTTGAGACTAATAAACCGGGTCTAAGCTCGTGCGTACCGGATAGATCGGGCTAATATAGACCGAGCATGATGAAGAGAACCAAATCCGCTGAAACTAATGGGAAGCCCTAAATAAGAACCAGCCCGGGTTAACAAGCCCGTAGCGGGGAGGTTTGCCTCCCGCTACCCCTTGGTTAGATTCTCATCGACCAAGTAATCTCCTCGTGACCCGTACAGTCCAGCTGGCATATACGTCCAACAGACTAATGGGAAGCCCTAAATAAGAACCAGCCCGGGTTAACAAGCCCGTAGCGGGGAGGTTTGCCTCCCGCTACCCCTTGGTTAGATTCTCATCGACCAAGTAATCTCCTCATGACCCGTACAGTCCAGCTGGCATATACGTCCAACAGACGTTAACGCATCGTACCTGTCGGACCATAACTGGGAGTCGTGGAGCCATGCCTCACCAATAACATCCTACTTTTCAGTGTCCTTTCTTGACAAAGACAATGGGCTCGCGACACGTAGGGATGGCCAAAACCGGTTCCGGTTCGGAACCGCCGGTTCCGGTTCGGCACGGTTCCGGTTCGGAACCGCCGGTTCCGGTTGGAAACCGCCGGTTCCGGTTCGGCATATAGGTGAACCTGAACCGGCTCGTGGTTACACCGGTTCCGGTTACCACAATCCGGTTCCGGTTAGGTTCCGGTTCCGGTACGGTTCCGGTCCCCCCCCCCTTTTAAAATTATTAAAAAACAAGGGATTTTCGATCCGGTTCGCCATTTATGTGAACCGTAACCGGCCCGGATGAATGGCGGTTCCGGTTACTCCGGTTCCGATTTATTCGCCGGTTTGCTACGGTTCCGTGCTACTCCGGTCCGGTTCCGGTCCGTTTTTCCGGTTCCGGTTCGGTTTAGCCATCCCTAGCGACACATGGCAAAGCAAGGCCATAGATAGACGGTTAATGCTCAGATCTTATCTTTTTGTTCTCTCTCTTTGCCTATAAATACTCTTTAGCGACCCCAAGGGCAAGGTACGTGCTCCAACCCTAATTACACACACAATGCCTTCACAGTCCTCTTCCATAGGTTTTCCTCAAAATTTCATTCTCATACCCGAGGGCCTTAGCTGAATTGAAACCCGTCTCTGGTCCTAACGTTGTTCTTGTTTGTATTGTGATTCAGGACCAGGAGACATCAAACAGGAGATCATTCATCTTGACCCCAAAATCTAGCGCGTCGTCAGTGGTTCTGTTGCCGGGAATCGAAATTTTCCTTGTGCAATCTTCTTGTTTGTTTATTTTTCCAGTATTAATCCGATTCAAACTCTTTCTTGTGCAACCCAAGTTCAAACTCAAAATCCCCATTGGATTTCTCTGTTTTTGCACGAATTTCGAGTTGTTCTTTCTTCTTCCTGTTTTATCCGTTTAAATTAGTTTTTAAAGATGACTGGAAAATAAACTTTGATCACGGGCGCTAGTCCTTCGAAGCAAGTTACCCCCGGGTTTGCCCTTGGTCGATTGGGGGAGAGAACCCCTACTGGTAACTCTTTTACTCCCTCTCAAAAGGCTAAGAGAGGCTGGCCTCAGATTGAAACTTCAAAAGCCCACAAAACTCTAAAAGCACCTGTTTCTCCTCTTACTCCCGAGAAAATCCAGAAAAAAATCCAAATCCTTCAAGATAGGCAAACTTTGGTTGCAGAAGGTCTCAATTTAAATTTTGCTTTGGAAGAATTGTTTAATGTCGAGGCCAAAGGCGGGATCCCTCCCCCTGAAAAATCTAAAACCCGTGGCCTGGTTAATTCCAAAGGCAACACAAGCGGAGTTGCAGGCGTAAAAAAGAGAACCATCCTGATTGACGATGATGAGGGAGATGAGGAGGAAGGAGAAGGTAGTGAGGAAGGCGAATCCCTAGCCCAAAAACCTAAGGGTCATGTCGAGGGAAGAGCAAACACCAAAGCTGGTGGTAAGACTGTTGATGCCACAAAAAAGAAAGCAAAAACAGGGGGGATGAATGACCCAAATTTCCAAAGAATGGTAAGAGATTCATGGGAATCAAAGCAAGGTGTTGTTGGGTTTTGCACAATCATGCGCAGTGTAATAAAACCCTAAAAGCCTAGATCCGATCAAGATGATTAAATTAATACAAGGTGAATTTAGAATACTAACCGTGATGGAGCTTTTAAAATTTTCTTGATCTTCAATCTTGGTTCTTCGCGCTTCTTCGAATCACGAACGTAGGAACACGAACAGAAAAATGATTAAGCAATCACCCTCTATGGATATCCACACGCGAACGAACATTAAGACTTTTTATTAATCTTGACTGCTAGATCAAAAAAGGGCTATATGAATTTATGATTTCTTAATCTTGATTCTCAATCTTGATCAAGAATATTGTTTCTCCAAACAACTAGGTTTCATATGCTTAATGGCTGGTGAAAAGAGTTTATATAGGTCCTAGTCCTTAACCCTTAACGACCTAGGAAACCTAAATCCCGTCACCTAAATTAAGCAGTGAATTTTCGGTCAAGGCAGCACTGGCACGGTCGTGCCCTATATCTGGCACGATCTATATCTGGCACGGTCGTGCCAATAGGGTCGACAGTGCCTTGCCTTCTGCCGATTATGTACACGGTCGTGCTTTATAATCGGCACGGTCGTGATGCTTATCTGGCGCGGTCGTGCCAGACCAAAATTCAGCCTTTTCCCCCTTTTTAACAATTCGTTCTATTGTGTGTGACCCCATAGGATTATATCAAGTTGGCAATGAGTCCAAACACATTTTGACCTCATAAATCATGAGCGGACCCTAGTAGGCCATCATGATTACCCAAATGATATAACTTGTCAAAGTTCATGAATTCTTTATAGAACATATCACAATCCTTTTGTCCTATGATGTCATTGAACGTAAATCATGGTCAATGGTCAACTTACAATGGTCAATACTTTCTCGATCCCGAATAGTTTGATAATACAAATGATATCGATCTCATCAATTCATTTTGAGCATGGCCATGCATTTCATCACAACTATTCATCAAGGGGCTCAAGCCTGACATCTCTCATAAAGAGGGACAAATCCTATCTTGACTTATCACACTTCCCTATTCATTGAGGGGCCCAAGCTGAACAGGTAATTAGTAAGTTTTCTGGCTTGAAGGAAGCTTTAGCACTTTCAACTGAAGAAATTTCACAGCTTAAGACAGAGAAAACTCTACTAAAATTTGAACTCACCCTCCTTAAGGAGCAGATCAAGAGCATGACTCCTCTTACTGATAGAAACTGTTTCTTAGAAGAACAAATTGATATATTTAAAGTTAAAAACGAAGAATTGGTTGCTGAGATAAATAACCTCAAAAGGATCACTAATGAGTGGACCAATTCTCGTGTCACTATGGATTAAATCTTAGAACCCAAAAAGTTTAGTCGTGATAAGGAAGGCTTGGGATTTCAAACTAGTGACAACTTTAAATGTGCATCTTGTTGTGAAAGATATGAGAAATTTACCCAAAAAACTTTGGAAGGGTCGAAGGCTAAACATCAAGGGTCTAAGGGTAAAGGACAAGAACCAAAGAAGAAACTAGAGTTCCATTATGTCTACCCTAAGAAACAAACTGGCAAGGCTTTGAAGTTGAAAGGAATAGCCATGGAAGATCCTACCGTAGAGGAAGGCTCTAGCAAGGTACCCGAACCCGACCGCGCTTCTACCTCTGAAGGTCACGGTCAAGTAGCCTTTAAAGGCAAGTCAACCGCATATCAGAAGCATGCGGTTAAGTTCAAGAAATTGAACTTTGTTCGGGAGCGATCTTCCATACCAGTTAATGATGTTGTGCTCAAGACTTCAACGAAGTTTGTTAACCCTCAGTTGGGTGGCTTCCACCATTGTTCTGTGTGTGATGGTTATGGTCACAAGGCTGCTTAATGTCTTTTGAGATTCACACCCAATCCTAGAAGGCATAACCCTCCTTCTATGAGACAGGTGTAGGTTGTCAAAAGTTGCTAACCCTTTGGACCCAAAAGAATAAAAGGGGACCTTGTTCTTAAATGTCTATTTTGTAGGTCCTCTGCTTAATGGCTGGACATTTTAAGGAAAAATCAAGTTTATGGTATCTCGATAATGGCTGCTCAAGGCACATGGCCGGAGATAGAAACTTATTAGAAAATGTCCGTGAAGAGAAAGGTCCATCAGTAACTTTTGGAGACAATAACAAAGGAAATACCGTAGGATATTGAGTCATTCGAAAAGGAAAAATCACCATCCAAGAAGTCTCTCTAGTCGACTTCATCACAATCTTCTCTCAATATCTCAGTTCTGTGACAAAGGATTGCAATGCCACTTCACTTCAAATTTCTGTCTAATCAAAGATGGTACATCCGGCATCACTTTTCTCAAAGAGATTCGTAAGAAAAATGTTTGTTGTTGATTTCAATTCATCTTGTATTTCTTCTAATCTCTGTTTTATAGCAAAGAATGTTAGTAAAAATAGTTGGCTATGTCATAAATGACTAAGTCACTTGAACTTTAAGTATCTATCCAAGATTGGTAGAGAAAATCTAGTTCGTGGTCTACCCAAAGTAGCTGATCACCACGATGAGAAGTGCACAACTTGTCAACTAGGTAAACAACCAAAGGCGTCTTTTTCCAGCAAGACCACACCTTCAACTTCAAGATGTTTGCAACTACTTCACATGGATTTGTTTGGTCCTGTCACTACCGCAAGTATTGGAGGAAATAGATATACATTAGTTGTGGTAGACGATTATTCAAGATATACGTGAGTTGAAATGATGATCTCCAAGGATGATTGTTATGACATTTTGACCGCTCTCTTTAGACAGCTCCAAAATCGGAAAGAAGATGCCATCGTGAGTGTTCGATCTGATAATAGAACAGAATTCAAGAACAACAGTGTTGCTCAGTACTGTGATGACCATGGTATTGACCACAACTTTTCAGTTGTTGGAGTTCCACAACAAAATGGTGTAGTGGAAAGGAAGAACAGAACGTTAATAGAACCTGGAAAGACAATGATTGCTGAAGCAAAGCTACCACAATACTTTTGGGCTGAAGCTATCAACACAGCAGGCTTCACTCAAAATAGATCCCTCATCAACAAGACCTACAACAAAACTCCCTATGAACTTTGGAGATGAAGAACCCCCAACATAGCATACTTCAAGAGATTTGGATGCAAATGCTTCATACTCTACAATGGTAAAGAACATCGAGGTAAATTTGCTCCTAAGGCCGATGAAGGTATATTTATTGGGTATGCTAAACACTCAAAAGCTTTTCGTGTATTTAATAAAACCACTCTTAAGATAGTAGAATATGTGCATGTTACTTTTGATGAACATTCTCTCCTTGAGCCACATTTGGCTCCAAATGTTGCTGATGATTTTGTTGAGCTTAATGAGATAGGTACAACTCGACCACAAAATCAATCAACTCAAGGAAATCCATCTACCTCAACGGCACCTCCATCTACCTCACATGAAGCACCAGAAGCTAGCACATCTGCTGCTAACACAAATGGAGATGAGGTTGAAGCACCCATCAACGTGGAAGAACCTATCTCTCAAATTACTTATGATTGGGATAGCTCTAATGATGTACCACTAGAAGACTTAAAACAACCATCAACTCAACCAGATATACCTCAAGGAGTTCGTGAGGTCAGAGATCACCCCATTCAGAATATCATTGGTGACTTACATTCTGGTGTTCGAACAAGAACAAATTATGATGCACTTACCGCATTCATATCTCAAGTCGAACCTAAGAAAGTTGATGAAGCACTCCAAGATTCAAGTTAGGTAGTTGCTATGCAAGAAGAACTCAACCAATTTGAAAGATGTAAAGTTTGGACCTTTGTTCTAAGACCAAATTGTTGGGTTTCGTGCAATCATGCACAGCGAAAGACAGTACATGAAGAAACCCAAAAGCCTATATCCGTTATGTTAAATAATTCATAATATGAAGATGAAAGAAACTAACCCTTGTAGATCGAAATACGGAGCCTTGGATTAAGATGCTAAGATGACCACCCTCTACCGGTGATCCACACTTCGAACAGATTCAAGAACGATTTCTTGAACTTGACTGTTAGGTCCTTTGGATTGAAAAACTTGGTGAAGAACCATTCTTCAATCTCTCCCTATGATTATTATGGTTTGATAATTGGGAATAATCAAACTTAATAATCCTAGTATATTATGTGTATTCTCTCTCTTTAAGAAAGAGTTTGTGATTTCTAAAATCAATGTTATGGGAACAATTCCCGGCTGTACACATTATATACAATAGGTCTCCAAGATCCTTTAGGGTTTAGGACTTCTTGTTCAACAAGAAAAATCGTAAAATAAACTGCAGCGCGGGGAGTCCGCCGTACGGCGCCTCGACAGTCATGCGGCTCCTAGGGAGCCGTACGGCTCCTCCTCTTTTCTGCCTCGTTTTTCGCTCCTTTTAATTATCCATTCTGCGTGTGTGACCCAATAGGATTATACTAAGTTGGAAACGAGTTCGAACCATTTAGACCTCGTAAGTCATAAGCGGACTCTAGCAAGCCATTATGACTACCCAATTAGTATAACTTTGAAATCCAAAGTTTCCTAAAATAGAACATAACACAATCTCTTTGTTACGTTATGTCTATTGAACGTAAGCCATAGTCAATGGTCAACTTACCTTGTTCAATGCTTTCTCGATCCCGAATGTATTGATAATACAAATAACATTGATCCAATCAATTCATTTGAGCATAGGCATGCAATTCATCAATACCATTCATCGAGTGGCCAAAGCTTGACATCTCTCTTGATGAGAAACAAATTCCTTCTTGGCTTATTACCTTTCCCTACATGATTTCGATTATGCCAATCATATTCTTTATAGCTACCCAGTTAAGGGTAACGTTTGAATATGTCAAACATAATGTTCATCATGTGGAAGACTGTAATAACATCAGGTCTAAAGATTCAAGTGATATAACTATATGAGACTTAATTATGACATTTTGACCATGACATAAATCTCATAGGGGTTAGTCCAGTATTTGTTCTCCAACAAATACCCATAAGTCTAATTGTATCATATACACATAATCATCATATGATTATCTATTAAACTTATACTAGTAATTAATCATAATCACCAGGGACGGGGATTATTATAATAAACATGCAAAAGATATAATAATCAAACATTCAATATCTTTATTAAAGCGTAAAGGAAATAATAACATTAATCATTCAAATAACGTGCCTAGGGCATACACACCAACAATCTCCTACTTGCACTAGGCCTAATTAATGTATCGAATACCCATAGACCTAACATGACCATCATGCTTCGCTTGCGGAAGACCCTTTGTCAATGGGTCAGCAATGTTATCTTCAGTTGGTACTCTGCATATATTCACGTCTCCTCTATCAACGATTTCTCAAATTATATGAAAACTCCTAAGTATGTGTTTGGATTTCTGATGCAATCTAGGTTCCTTTGCTTGAGCAATAGCACCATTATTATCACAATAAAGGTCTATTGGATTAACAATGCTAGGAACCACCTCTAGTTCACCAATGGACTTCTTAATCCAAACAACCTCTTTAGCAGCATCGGATGCAGCTATATACTCAGCTTTAGTTGTAGAATCAGCTACGGTACTCTGCTTAGAACTCTTCCAGCTTACAGCACCACCATTAAGCATAAAATCAAATCTAGATTGCGATCTTGAATCATCCTTGTCGGTTTGGAAGTTTGCATCTGTGTAATCATTTACAACAAGATCATCTTCCATACCTCCATATACCGAGAACGAGTCTTTAGTCCTTCGCAAGTACTTAAGAATCATCTTAACAGCAATCCAGTGACTCTCACCAGGATCTGATTGGTATCTACTCGTCATGCTCAAAGCATAAGAGACATCGGGTCTAGTACATATCATGGCCTATATTATGGATCCAATTTTAGAAGCATATGGGATTCCATTCATTCTCTCACGCTCATCAGTTGTCTTAGGATACTGATTCTTGCTAAGAGATATGCTATGTGCAACTGGAAAATTTCCTCTTTTAGGGTTTTCCATGCGGAATCTCCTAAGAACTTTGTCAATATATGTACTTTGACCCAAACCAATCAACATCTTAGATCTATCACGATAGATCTTTATGCCAAGGATGTAGGCGGCTTCTCCCATTTCTTTCATTGAGAAACACTTTCCTAACCAAGTATTTACAAACTAAAGTGCAGGAATGTCATTTCCAATGAGCAATATGTCATCAACATATAACACTAGAAATAATACTACGCTCCCACTAATTTTCTTGTATACACAAGGTTCATCTTCGTTCTTGATAAATCCAAACTCTTTGACCGATTCCTCAAATCGAAGATTCCAACTCCTAGAGGCTTGCTTCAATCCATAAATGGATCTTTGCAACTTGCATACTTTGTTAGAATTTTTTGTACTTACAAAACCTTCAAGTTGTGTCATATACACATCCTCAAGTAAGTTCCCGTTAAGGAAAGCTGTTTTGACATCCATTTGCCATATCTCATAGTCAAAATATACGGCTATGGAAATTAAAATCCTTATAGATTTGATCATTGCTATGGGTGAAAAGGTTTCATCATAGTCAATACCATGAATCTACCTATAACCTTTCGCTATAAGTCTAGCTTTATAAGTATGCACTTTTCCATCCATGTCAGTTTTATTTTTGAAAACCCATTTGCATCCTATGGTTTTTACACATTCGGGTGCATCTATCAAGTTCCAAACTTGATTATCATACATGGACTTGATTTCAGATTCCATGGCTCCAAGCCATTTATCTGAATTAGGAGCAGATATCGCTTCTTGATAGGAGGTAGGTTCGTCATTATCAATGACTTCCACTTCATTGCTATCCGTCATGAGAAATCCATATCTCTCAGGTTCGGATCTCACCCTACCAGTTCTTCGAGGAGCTTGATTATTCTGAGTAGGTTCCACAACTCCTTGTGAAACTTGTTCAGATCGAACGATCAGTTATATGTTATTTTCAGGTTCTCAAACCTCTTCGAGATTAATTTTACTCCCACTAATTCCTTTGGAGAGAAACTCTTTCTCTAGAAAGGTACCATCTCGAGCAACAAACACATTGTTGTCCGTGCGGTTGTAAAAATAATACCCCTTAGTTTCCTTAGGGTAACCTACAAATTTTGGTGCAAGTTTTTCAGAGACAAGTCTCTTAACATAGGCCTCACAACCCAAATTTTCATGAAAGATAAACTAGGTTTTCTTCCAGTCTACATCTCATATGGAGTCTTTTGAACCGATTTAGTTGGAACTCTATTTAGTGTAAGAGCAGCAGTTTCTAGTGCATGTCCCCAAAAAGATAAAGGAAGATCAACTTGACTCATCATCGAGTGGACCATATCCAATAAAGTCTTATTTCTCCGCTCAGACACACCATTCCATTGTGGTGTTCCAGGTGGAGTTAATTGTGAAAGAATTCCATAATCTTTAAGATGATTGTCAAATTCTTGGCTTAAATATTCTCCACCACGATCTGATAGAAGTGCTTTAATAGTTTTGCCAAGTTGATTTTGTACTTCATTTTAAAATATTCTAAATATCTCAAAAGATTCACTTTTGTTTTTCATCAAGTAGACATAGCCATATCTACTAAAATCATCAGTGAATGTTATGAAGTATTGATATTCTCCCATAGCATTGCTACTCAATGGTCCACATACATCAGTATGTATGAGTCCCAATAAGTCACTTGCCCTTTCACTACTCTTAGTAAAAGGTGTTTTAGTCATCTTTCCAAGTAAACAAGACTCACAAGTTTCATATAATTCAAAATCATGTGAATCTAAAAGTCCGTCCCCATGGAGTTTTGAGATACGCTTCTCATTAATATGACCAAGACGGCAATG
The DNA here is from genome assembly GCA_026119855.1 of Campanula takesimana. Taxonomy (NCBI): domain Eukaryota; kingdom Viridiplantae; phylum Streptophyta; class Magnoliopsida; order Asterales; family Campanulaceae; genus Campanula; species Campanula takesimana. The sequence goes on from JAOWBW010002280.1 coordinate 63,245, forward strand.
CCACAAATAAGTGTGATTTACATCATTAGGTTTGTATTTCTTATTTACATTATAGATATCATCATTATTTTCATTCTCAACATCAAGGACATAAAGGACATTAAATGAACATGCAGTACAATAAAGCATATCATTTAAATAAATAGAAAACTTCTTATTTTTAATAAGAAAACTATAACCTTCATTATCCAAACAAGAAATTGAAATAATATTCCTACTTAAATCCGGAACGTAGTAACAATTGTTCAAAACAAGAATTAAACCACTAGGTAAAATGACATCATAGGTTCCTACGGCTAATGCAACAACTTTTGCTCCATTCCCACACGTAGGTCCACCTCGCCATCTTTGAGTAGCCTCCTGTTCCTTAGTGCCTGCACATTTAAACAAATGTGAGATCCACATCCGGTATCTAATACCCAGGAACTAGAAGTAGAGAGGAGTATATTTATAACGTAGATACCTGAAGTAGAAGCAGTCGCACTGCCCTTCTTATTCTTCTTTTATTCCAATGACCAATGACCAATCTTCTTTTATTCCATGTAAGCCTTGCAATTGTGTTTCCAATGACCAATCTCATTGTAGTGGAAACAGATTGCATCCTTTTGGGAGTTTGGTTTAGCCACCACAGAATTGGCAACATTTGCCTTACTTATCTTGGGTTTGACAGCTTTTACCTTACCCTTTCCTTTGGCCTTAGAACCCTTTCCTTCTTTTGTAACCATAAGCACAGGAGAATCTTCCTTAATGATTTTCTTTTCTGCTGTCTTTAGCATCCCATGCAACTCAGACAGAGACTTATCCATACCATGCATATTATAGTTCATGACGAACTGATTATAGCTTTTAGGTAATGAATTTAAAATCAAATTGGTCTCCAACTCAACATGGAATGGATATCCAAGCCTCTCTAGATGCTCAAAATGGGCCTTCATCTTCAAAACATGAGGACCCACTGACTGTCCTTCACTCATCTTGCATGAGGTCAGAGCAGCCATGGTTTTGAACCTTTCTTGCCTTGCTTGCTCTTGAAACATATTTTTCAACTGAGTGCCTATATCATAGGCTTCCAAGTATTCAAGAGTCTTCCGAAGCTCAGAACACATGGCAGCAATCATGAGACAGCCGACCTCACGAGAATCACTTTTGTGTTTCTTGTAAGCATCGTTCTCTGCCCTAGGGGCATTGGTAGCAGGTTCCTCCTTAGGAACGGGTTCATCAAGAATGTACTGCTTATCTTTATACTTTAGAAAAATTCTAAGGCTTTGGATCCAATCCATGAAGTTAGCACCATTCTCTTGAAGTTTTTCCTTCTCAAAGATAGATCGCAATGATAGAGATTGTGTGTTACTTGCCATTATCTACAATTATGCAAACATGTAACCATACATAAGAACCAACTTAATTAAAGATATTATTAATTTAGTATTTCACAAATACTCCCACTAAATTATATAACCTTCATATACATCTAATGTATCATATAATTAAATGGGCTAAGATCCATATTTCACTTAACTTTGAGTCGGCTTTGGCACGACTGCTCAAAATAAGTTATTTAGGTAGACAACTCCTTGTCAATCATATCATATATGACTCTTAGATCTTTTATGAGATTTTAAATATCTTATGTCTAACATGTTTTAATCTCATCTGTGCCTTAGGCCCAAAACTCTTTTGATAGCCTAATTAAGTCAAACCATTTTAAACATATAGGAACCACTCTATCCTCATCTTACTCATAGATGACTAGAATTAATTGTTGGGTTTCATACAATCATGCGCAGTGGAAGAGATACATAAAAAAACCCAATAGCCTAGATCCGTTATAAACAATAATTCTTTTTTAATTATTGTCACGACCCGAAAACCCGCCTCTATTTTCGTAGTAATAAATATTTAATTATTTATTTATTTCTTATTTATTTATTTAAATTATTTATTTATTTAAATAATTATGTGTGCATTTTGTGTTTCTTAATAATTTATGCCTAGCATTTTATTTGGGCCATTTGTGCTAGTGTAGAAGTGTTGAGTCTTAAATGTTAGTGGGGAATATAAGATGATTGAGTTAGTGTGTAGGGGAGGGGGTCTATGTGTAAATTCCTAAATCATCCTACTTACTCCCTCCATCACCCCTCTCCTCCCTCACTCCCTCATTTTCTCCCAGCAACTCTCTCTCTCTCTCTCCATTTTTGGGTAAGTTTTCTCCCCTTTCTTCTCTCTACATTCTACCTATCTTCCCCTCATTATCTCTCATTTCTCATAACTTGAAACTTGTTTAGATCGTCGATAGGATCGCGTAGAACCAAAAATAGTCGAGTTCCGTCATCTTTGATAAATTCGAGGTAAGTTACTTTCCCCCATTTATGTTAAAAATGTTCATCTTTAACTCCCTTGGTGCTCTAGGTGATATATATGTCCTCTTTGTTTGATTGGGAACTTATTTGCAAATTATCCATTTTTTTTTTTGTGAAATTTGGGTGTTTGAGCCATTCATTGGTTTGGTTGTTCAAATGTTGCTAGATGAGTCTTTTATAGGCTTAAAAGTTGTTTTGGTTCATTATTATTCTTGTTGGGAGCTTTGATTTTGGGTTGGTTTGAAATGGGTAAAGGAAATGTGAAGAACCCAGGAAAATTTCTGCAGATTTCTCTGTCCGGCGCAGGAGGCGCGCGCACCCTTTTCTTGGAGGCGCGCGCACCCTCCAGCTCCACGTTGGTGTTTTGCCTTCTGAACTCAGGAGGCGCGTGCACCCTTGGTGATGAAGCGCGCGCACCCTTCTTCCCCATTGTAGCGCACCCCTATCTGATTCAGGGAGGCGCGCGCACCCTGTTGGTGGGAGGCGCGCGCACCCCTCTACCTTCTGTGAAAATCATTGTTTTCTTGTCCAATCTTTCGAAGGCCATAACTTCTTCGTCCGGACTCCGTTTTGGACGTGTAAACTATCGATGGAAATCTATTTTCGAGTACTATGCAATGGTTCTATTGGCCCGATGGTTCCAGATCAGAATGGTTGTCTTATTGTTGAGGTTTAAGATCAAGGTGTAGTCTCGGTCTAGGTTCTGTAGTACTATTCTAGATGACTTAGTTGGGATCCGTGGAACACTTTAGTAGTTGAAATTGGTTCCTTGTGAACAATGGTGTCATGTAATTTGATCAAGTATTGTTTGGGAATGTTTGGGCACCTTATGATGTGTTTGTGATTGTTCCAATCGAATTGATTTTCGAGTAAGACTTAGTCTAGGTTTTAGGTGATGTCCTATAATACCTAGAGGGTTGTTATTGAACACCAAGGTGTAGGGTTTAGTCCTGTCGTGATCATGTTCTAATAAGTGTAACCTTTTGGATTCGTTTGGGGTGTTTAGAATTGGTTCGTTATGAACGGAGGTAAAGCGTGAATTGGCAATTGGGTACCTACGGTTTGATTAACCTTAAGATGTATTCATTCGGATTTCTTATTTGGAATTTCAGGTGTGATGAGATGGTTGAGTTCATAGTCCTAGTATATCTGTATGAGTAAATGTTTAGGGTCATTTTGGTAATAGTCATGGTACTATTTGTGAGCGACCGTTTGGGTGGTGCTCTTTACGAGTAACTTATGAGTACCATCTTTAGAATGTGTTCGGTATGATTCCTTATCATGGAATTATTATGTTTTAATGGTCATTGTTGTTGGGCTCCCTATGAGCAATCTCATTTATCATTGTTGGGCTCTTTTATGAGAAACTTCTTGTGTTCGTTGTTGTTGAACTCTTCATGAGTAATCGTTTGCATCTTTATGGTGATTAATTGGTGTGGTTCCCTACTTTGGAATCAGTGGTTGTTTATTGTGCTAGTATTTTATTACTTAGCCTTTATTTGGAAGTCCAGCTGGTATTTGTGTGTTTCGGGCGATGCGAAAGATTATAATGGCAATGAGCTGAGTCCATTATAATTCTTGACCATTGTTTTGCCCCATTATTACCCTCCTCCAGATTGGCCTTGGATGTGAGATGAGCTAGCTCCTTTGTGAGCATTATAGCTATTGGTGTTGGGCTTTGACTATGTGTCATCGTCCCCTTGTTGTTAATTGTTCCAGTACCGGGGGTATTCTCTTCAGCTTTTATGCTACTATGAAGATGGTTGATGGGTTGATTGATTGATTGGTCGGTTCTGACCGGGGTTCTCTTTAGTTGTTATACTGCTATTGTTGATCGGTTGATCGGTTGAAGCTGCGCAGCGATTGTTCTATCAGTTTGGTGAAACCTTGGCTCAGTATCCTTTGTTACGTGTTTATTTCAGTCTTATGTGCTGCATGATGAGTTAGTCGTTATTTCCAACTGGTATGGGACAGTTGGCGATAGGGAGCTTTCTCATTTGTTGTTATGTGATTTACTTGTTCAGTTATATCGTTGATTTGCATGATATTATGCCATGTAGATGCATTTAGTAACTTACTGAGATTTTATCTCACCCCGTTTCTTGTTTCAAATTGTTTTTTCCTTAACCCCCCCCCCCAGGAAAGCAAGTGGTATCGTTCGAGGTCCGTTGTATCGGGAGTCTTCTGAGCAGGTTGATCGCCTTTGGGGTAGTTGCTCATCAGAGCCTCTTTGTATATGGTTGAAAGGTCGTGGTTGTCCAGGGTTATGTATATACTGTTGTCCTTTGGGAATTTATATTATTAACAGTTGTTCTTGCTTCCGCGTTTGTTTCTAGTCTCCGAGTTATAATCTCGTTGAGGTATTGTTTGTTGATATTGGTTTATAGTTGAATTCACGCGCCCGGTTTGGTATTTTGCATTTTGGAGATGTACATTATGTAAATTTTATGTTTATGGATTTTTGGAATTTCCGGGGCGTGACATATGGGCTTTGGGTTTCATAAAATTTTAAATGCTATTTTCCGCTGCGCATGTTACTACGAAACCCAACAACGGTGATTCTTGTCCCCGCCACGCTCCGGTCAATGATGAAAGAAAAGCCAAATGCCAAACCAAACCCCGTTTCACAAGGTTTGAGGATTTCGGAATGCCCATAAGCAAGGTATTTGAGGGATTGGTTAAGCAAGGCCTCACATCACCTCTTGTCAATTTTCAACCTAAAAACCCCAAAAGGCGTCTCGACGAGAACAAAAGGTGTGCTTTTCACAACTATCATGGACATGATACCGACAATTGCATCGCTGTAAAACGCGTCATCCGGAAGTTAATCGTGAAAGGAAAGCTTGATTCCCCGGTGAGTGCCAGGTGGTGACCATTCTGAGTCCATTGTCAGTTTTCTTAATAAGATCGTTATCATTATTGCCTTGTCAAAAGTGTGCATAAAAAAAATAAAATAATAATAAAAAATGTGTGAGAGTCTTTCACTCAAAACAAAAGTATGCTTTTCCAAAAAAAAAAAATAGAGATCAAGTTTTCTTAAAATAAAAGATCAGTTTTTTCCTAAAAGGCTAATCCGCTAATGAAGCGTTTCTCTCGAATCACGGTTATATTTTCACCTTGAGGTTTAAAATGCTAAAGTCCTTTGCGGTTCTGTCTATTGGAAACATTGACCAAGGACCCCACATCTGAATTGGCGTCCGAGACAACCATCCACAACAAGATCAAAAGGTTGGAACACTATTTGCAAGGAGAGACCCGTGCTTCGGAAGCCCAAAAGCGGTTACATCAAATGGAGATCCATACCTTCGTCGAGTGCCACGCACGAAGGCGACGCACCTTGAAAGGAAAGGAGATGGCCAAAGCAAACTCCCAACTCATGAGTAGACGAATCCGACAATTACAACACCAAGCCAAGTGGAGACCTCGCGACATCTTTCCCGATGACACGGAACCCGAGTTCCTCGTGGGAGATATGGAACATGCCGCCGACAACCACTCAAACAATTGAGGAAGAAAATGGATCATCGTGCTTCATGGGAGCCATCCCTAAAAAAAAAAAATGGGTCTTCGATCCTCGGATCTAGACTTTCATCAAAGTCCGTGCCGGACTGTGTCTCTTTATTTTTACAAAGGTCCGCACTTGGACATATATGTACAAAGTTATCTAAATAAAATAGTCATTTTCATTCTCTTCTCTCTAGACTTGAGACATTATTTGCAATATACATTTACTCTTGAAATTTCTTTGCTTGTTATTATCAATTGATTGCTACGTCCCTAAAATGACGAATTGACTTCTAAGCATACTAGTCAATGACGACTCATTAAGGACGAATGGACCTAACACAAATGAAAAATGCTAAATGCGAACAATTAACCTTCCTCCATACAAATACCCGATACACATTTCCCAATACACAACCCGATACACCTTTCCTATACAAATTCTTGATGCACATCAAAGGCATCTCAAGACAATGAAAAGGCAAGGATGTTGTTGCTCAACCACCAAGATTCAACCGTGATCGCACACGTGCGCAACCAAGCAAAGGACTTCCCGGATCTTCAAAGTCAAAGAGAGAAGTGACAGACATTCCACCAAGGGGCTACAAATGAGCCAATGTCAAAGATAGCAAGTTGGGGCTAATGTTTCCCCTCTCAAAAAAAAAAAAAAAATATATGAGAAGAGAGAAAACAAATTAATAATGAAAAGAAGGAATGAAACGAATATATGCGAAGAGGAGGTCTGCCTCAAAAGCTCACCAAGTTCACTGCAAAGGACCACCTCAAAGAACATCCCGAGGAGTTCACCGCAAAGTAAAGCGATCTACATCAGCAAAGCACAACATCCTTCAAAAGGACACCAACTTCAACAAAAGACGATTCACCATAGCCGAACTACGGCGACCTGAGCTCCTCAAACTGAGGGGAACGTAGGCAAACTTCGGGTCCGGTCACAACATGAAACAAAACCATCAAACCGTGGTCCTCTCAAAATGACCAAGTTCTCTTCTCTCGGTCCCATCAATGACCGATTTCCCAGACACACCTTCTTCTTCCGATCTTTCCATTGATCGAATCTTAATCTCAATTGATCACAACATTTATACATGTTAAGGCTAATTTCTTGTTAAAATCTTGACTTAATAATAAACATGGTCCATTCAAGCAATCATTTTAATGATATTAACTAAGGCAAATTTCAAATGTCTCGACAAGTCTTCTCATCTACATCTTAGGAAAGAGCTAAACACTTGTATTCTGTCAAGCAAGGGCTTCCTCCTATTTCATGATACATTGCTCAAAGAGCTCACCAACATAAAGGGACTCTCTCCCAAATAAAATGCCCTTGCATGTTTCCTCCAAGAAAAATATCTTAAGTCCCCGTTCTATCGAGTCGGCTGGATAACTCATAAAAAAGAAAAAAAAAAGAAAGGCACCAAAAAAGTAGCCCGCTAGGTCGAAAACCCGAAAGGGCGGTCTAGGCAAAAAACAGGGTGTGCCATAAAAGACACAAAAGAGATGCCCGCTAGGTTGAAAACCCGAAAGGGCAACCTAGGCAAAAGAAAGGGTGAGTCATGAAAAAGGGATGGGTTCCTAACCTCACTTCAAAGGTCGAAAGATGGTATTGGGGCTACTCCAAAATCAAAAGTCGAAGGACGACATTGGGGCTACCTCCACAGCAATGACAACAAGGACATGGGGCTACCCCAACATCAACGACAACAAGGACATGGGGCTACCCCGACATCAACAACAAGGATATGGGGCTACCCCGACATCAACGACAAAGATGACATTGGGGCTATCCCCACAACAGTGACAAAGCAGATTTCCTACCACCAGTTATTCTCAACGAATGGACAAAGCTCCAAAGGACTGTATGCATAACAAACCTCACAGTTAAATTAAAATCAAAATTTTGACTAACATGCTTCGTTAAAAGATTTACCTTTAGAAATAAGCATTTCCAAAATTTACCATTTGGCATCGTTTTCAAAACAATGTTTCAAGCAAATGCTTCTGATTTCCCTCAAAATGATTTTTCCAAAGTCTCAGACTTTTTCATCCATATTGTGTCTTAAAGGTCGCCCCTAGGCTCTCCCCCGGTATCAAGAAAGTGTGTCAACCATCCCGTAGAGTAGTGTTGACCAAAGTCAAGCCTTGACCCAGAGTGGTCATCTTAAGAAAACTTTGTCCCGGCCATCCTTAGTGGGACGTAAGACCAGTTTTCCCGTCAAACTCCCCAAAGATGGAGTTGACCCAAGCTAAGCCTTGACCCAGAGTGGTCGTTTTAGGTTAAAGTCTTTGTCCCGCCGTCCTTAGTGGGACGTAAGACCATTTTCCTGTCAAACTCCCAAAGATGGAGTTGACCCAAGCTATCCTTGACCCAGAGTGGTCATTTTAGGTTAAAGCCTTTGTCCACGGCCGTCCTTAGTAGTACATAAGACCAGTTTTCTCGTCAAACTCCCCAAAGATGGAGTTGACCCAAAGCCTTGATCCAGAGAGGTCATTTTAGGTTAAAGCCTTATCCCTGGCCGTCCTTAGTGGGATGTAAGACCAGTTTTCCCGTCAAACTCTCCAAAGGTGGAGTTGACCCAAGCTAAGCCTTGACCTAGAGTGGTCATTTTAGGTTAAAGCCTTTGTCCCCGGCCGTCCTTAGTAGGACATAAGAACAGTTTTCCTGTCAAACTCCCCAAAGATGGAGTTGACCCAAGCCTTGACCCAGAGAGGTTCATTTTAGGTTAAAGCCTTTGTCCCCGACCGTCTTTAGAGGGACATAAGACCAGTTTTCCCGTCAAACTCCCCAAAGATGGAGTTGACCCAAGCCTTGACCCAGAGAGGTCATTTTAGGTTAAGAAAACCTTTATCCCCCAGAGTGGTCATTTTAGGTTAAGAAAACCTTTATCCCCCAGAGTTGTCATTTAAGGCAGTCCCTGACTTAAGTCCAGTAAAATTTTGTCCCCAGAGTGGTCATCTTAGGCAGTCCCTAACTTAAGCCAGTAAAACTTTGTCCCCTAAGTGAGCATACTTAGGTGGTCCCTATTGTGAAAAATGTTGTCTTAGCGAACATTTTAGGCAGTACCTGACTTAAGCCCAGTAAAAACTTTATCCCCTAAGTGAGCATACTTAGGCGGTCCCCATTGTGAAAAATGTTGCCTTAGCGAACATTTTAGGCAGTCCCTGACTTAAGTCCAGTAAAATTTTGTCCTCCAGAGTGGTCATCTTAGGCAGTCCCTGACTTAAGTCCAGTAAAATTTTGTCCCCCAGAGTGGTCATTTTAGGTTAAGAAAACCTTTGTCCCCGGCAGTCCAAAATGACGTAAGACCATTCCTTTTAGTCAACCCTCTCCATAGAGCCAAGTGACCAAGTCCCGCCTCTGACCCACCGAGAGTCATGCCCGTTTCCTTTTAGTCAACCCTCTCCATAGAGCCAAGTTGACCAAGTCCCGCCTCTGACCCGCCAAGAGTCATGCCCGTTTCCTTAAGTCAACCCTCTCCATAGAGCCAAGTTGACCTAGTCCCGCCTCTGACCCACCGAGAGTCATGCCCGTTTCCTTTAAGTCAACCCTCTCCATAGAGCCAAGTTGACCTAGTCCCGCCTTTGACCCGCCGAGAGTCATGCCCGTTCCTTTTAGTCAACCCTCTCCATAGAGCCAAGTTGACCTAGTCCCGCCTCTGACCCGCCGAGAGTCATACCCATTTTCCTTTTAGTCAACCCTCTCCATAGAGCCAAGTTGACCAAGTCCCACCTCTGAGGCCGTTTCCTTTTAGTCAACCCTCTCCATAGAGCCAAGTTACCAAGTCCCGCCTCTGACCCTCCGAGAGTCATGCCCGTTCCCCTAGGAGAGGATGACAGATATCCACCTAGCCCTTAAGTTTGAGTAGCCTAAGTTTCTCACCCCTTCTGAACTATGTTAGGCTTGATTCCCCGCAAACGGGATACGTAGGAATCCTATACCCCTAGGTCCAGCATGCAACCAAATCGGTCAAGCTGTCCTCCCATCAGATTGGGATGCTTATTTTTATCGACACCCCGATTTTCCAAAGCGACGTTGCCGAGTGGCTTTGTAAGTATCCCAATCTGAAATTAACCAACTTTAGAGGAATTCTTAGCACCATTCAGGGATAAACTGATAGGCTGGGACCTCACTAAGATAAACCTAGAACTCCAAGACTATTCTGGAATTAAAATTGGAAAAATCCAGAAGCTCGCCAGGCTGAGCCGTACAGATGGTTTGGACGCGGGAAAGCCCAGCCGTATGGATACTATCGGTACCCTCAGTCCCTATAAATTGATACCCTTGCTGATCATTTCAGGGGGGAGAAAATTATTTGTGTGTGTAAACTCTGCCAAACTGAGAGCAGATTAGGGATACAAACACATTCTTGAGTGAAAAGAGAGAAAGAAGATAGGCTTAGAACCAAAATTGGTGAGGCCTCCTTCTCCCCATCTTCTCTTCATCTCATACTTTATTTCATTTTGCCTTATTTATATTATGTCTTTACTATTCTTGTAAATATTATGAATTGGAACCAAGTCCTTGATGTGAATCAATGGTACCCTCATGTTCTATGCATGATCAAGGGTTCAAAACCTAATATGATCAAGGCTTGTTATCATTTAATGTCTCTCTACACTATGTCTTTACATTAATGTCTCTTTACATTATGTCTTTACATTAATGCACTTTATATTATGTCTCTAGTTTTATGCAATTTATATTATGTCTTTACATTTATGCAAGTTAAATTTCATGTCTTTACTTTTAAGTTGATTTATGGTGAAATGATCAAGTTTGGATGAAAAAGTTTCAATCTTTATCATTCAAACTTTGATCTAACTCCAAAATGTCCCTTTGGATGGTAAAGACTCAATCTTTATCCATCACGAGGTGATTTCTTACTTCCCCAAGTCTTTTCCTTGGATGAGTCATCCATTTGGATGTTAAATTTTCCATCTTTACCATCCAAAATGATGATTTTGGCTCAAATGCCATGTTCATCACCTTTCTTAATTTTCCCCAATTATTGCCTTGATCACACCCAAAACCTTTTGTTTGGGGTTTAATTAGTGATCAAAAGCATAAGGATGATTCAATTCAAGTTTTGTGTGAGTAAATAAACTGGAAAAATGCAAAACAGTTCAGTTTCAGCAGAATGCTCTATTTCTGCCTGAAACTGGACTGATTTCTTGACAATCTGCAAAAAAACCCCAGGGATGACCTTCCTAGCCGTACGGCTAGTTTGATCAGAGGGGTGATTTTTCAGTCTTTCCCTCTTCTGTTAAACTGTTTACAAAACAACCTTTTTTTTGTTAAGTTTCTAACTGATTTGTTAAAAGTCAGTTTCTCCTATTTTCAAGAACACACACACACACACTTGCATAATTTTGGTAACAAACTTAGGGAGACTCGGTTTTTCCGAGGCACTTTGGGTGAAATATCAGTTAAGTTCTTCCCAAAGTGTAACCTGACCTCCGAATCCTTTGTCTCTAACCTTTTTTCGTTAAGTTTGGGTTTAAAGTTAACTAACGTGGCAACTCTCCGTTTTTTGTTCGAACATAAAATGCCGTGTTTGATTCTTCGGGAACCGTTTGTATTTTTCAGCGGGTATCTTACAGAAATGCATGGCCATGCTCAAATTAATTGATTGGATCAATGTCATTTGTATTATCAATACATTCGGGATCGAGAAAGCATTGAACAAGGTAAGTTGACCATTGACCATGGCTTACATTTAATAGACATCACGTAACAAAGAGATTGTGTTATGTTCTATTTTAGGAAACTTTGGATTTTAAAGTTATACTAATTGGGTAGTCATAATGGCTTGCTAGAGTCCGCTTATGACTTACGAGGTCTGAATGGTTCGGACTCGTTGCCAACTTAGTATAATCCTATTGGGTCACACATGCAAATTGGATAATTAAAAGGAGCTAAAAACGAGGCAGAAAAAGGAGGAGCCGCACGGCTGCCTAGGCTCCGTACGGCAGCCTCCCCGCGCTACAGTTTATTTTAGGCTTTTTCTTATTGGACAAGAATTCCTAAACCCTAAAGGATCTTGGAGACCTATTGTATATAATGTGTACAACCGGGAATTGTTCCCATAACATTGATTTTAGAAATCACAAACTCTTTTTTGGAGAGAGAGAATACACATAATATACTAGGATTATTTGGTTTGATTATTCCCAATTATCAAACCATAATAATCATATGGAGAGATTGAATAATCGTTCTTCACCAAGTTTTTCAATTCGAAGGACCTAGCAGTCAAGTTCAAGAAATCGTTCTTGAATCCGTTCGAAGTGTGGATCACCGGTAGAGGGTGCTCATCTTAGTATCTTAATCCAAGGCTCCGTATTTCGATCTTCAAGGGTTAGTTTCTTTCATATTCATATTATGAATTATTGAACATAACGGATCTAGGCTTTTGGGTTTCTTCATGTACTGTCTTCCGCTGCGCATGATTGCACAAACCCAACAGTGGTATCAGAGCCCTGTTGATGATCAATAATTCTAATATCATCATGATATAATTATTTAATATGATTATTTAATTGGTATGATCATGATATGATAAATTTATGTGATGGGATTTTATATGAGATATGAAATATGCATGGAATTATGTGATTACAATATTAATTTGATTCATATGTATGATCGCATGCTTAGATTATAATGTTGTAATTGGATTATAATTGTTGATGATCTTGATCTAATTTGTATGTGAATAAATTGGTTATTGATTATATGAATTATATTGGTTAAAATTCGTAATCTGTATATATGTGTTATTATAATCTGATTATGTATGAACACGATATTGGATTGATTGAATTTCTGAAAAACTGGAAATCTGAACAAGGCAGCCGTACGGCTGTTTTAGCCCCGTATGGTGGCTATGGCACCGTACGGCTCCTCTCCCATTTTCCAGAAACTTGTTCTGCTTTCTGGTGTCCAGATTGTTTTGTAAATTGTTTACAGAATTCGAATCTGGAAACTGAAACTGCTTTCAGACGGCTGGTTTTCGAAACCGTGTTTCCTGAAATAGTTTTCAGTCGAGGAATTCAGAAAAGTTACAGAAATCATAATTCTAAAGAGTTTAGGATTGCTGTAATCTGTGAGATTAAAAGACAATGAAAGGGTCTTGAAACAAGTGACCAATCTATACAGAAATGTGGATGCTTTTTGGGTTAGTTTCGGCCGTATAGAGAAGTTACTTAGTTTCTTGATCTTAGTACGGAAATGTGGATGCCTTTTGGCTTGGTTTCAGCTGTACATTTTTGACTCTCAATTTCAAGATACTCTACGGATTCAATTTTCAGAATTTAATCCTAAAACTAGCACAACTAAGTCACCAAAATTAATTCGGTTGATTGATTAACTTTTATGTGTTTGAACCTTCTTGAAAATTTAAGTCATGTGCCAATCCATGAGTAAAACCTTGTAAGTACATGGATAGTTTTATGTGGGCTCTGCCAAAGCGAGGTGCATTAATGTTGGTTGTTATGCTAGGCACGTTATTTGAACGATTAATGTTATCATTTACTTATGCTTTAATAAAGATATTGAATGTTTGATTATTATATCTTTTGCATGTTTATTATAATAATCCCCGTCTCTGATAATTATGATTAATTATTAGTATAAGTTTAATAGATAATCATATGATGATTATGTGTATGGGATACAATTAGACTTATGGGTATTTATAAACACCCATAAGTCTAATTGTATCCCAGACAAACTTGCACCAAAAATCTGATAAATGTATTTTCGTGGGTTACCTAAGGAAACTAAGGGATATATTACTTTTACAACCACGCAGAAAACAAAGTGTTTGTTGCTCGTCATGGTACATTTCTAGAGAAAGCGTTTTTCTCCAAAGGAATTAGTGGGAGTAAAAATTAATCTCAAAGAGGTTTGAGAACCCAAAAATAATATGGAACCGACTGTTGGATCTGAACAAGTTTCACAAGGAGTTGTGGAACCTATTCAGAATACTCAAGTTCCTCGCAGAACTGGTAGGGTGCGATCCGAACCTGAGAGATATGGATTTCTCATGACGGATAGCAATGAAGTGGAAGTCATAGTTGATGACTAACATACTTCCTATCAAGAAGCGATGTCCGCTCCTGATTCAGATAAATGGCTTGGAGCCATGGAATCTGAAATTAAGTCCATGTATGATAATCAAGTTTAGAACTTGATAGATGCACCCGAAGGTGTAAAAACCATAGGATGCAAGTGGGTTTTCAAAAAGAAAACTGACATGGATGGAAAGGTGCATACTTATAAATAAAGCTAGACTTGTAGCGAAAGGCTATAGGTAGGGATGGCCAAAATCGGTTCCGGGCCCGGTCCGGTTCGGAACCGCCGGTTTCGGTTCGGCATATGGGTAACCCTTAACCGGCCCGCGCTTTTCCCCCGTTTCTGGTTCCGGTTTGGCACAATCCGGTTTTTGGTTCGGTCCGGTTCCGGTTCCCCCCTTTAAAATTATTGAAAAACAAGGGATTTTCAGTCCGGTTCCGGTCCGGTTCGCCATTTATGTGAACCTGAACCGGCTGGATACTTACGGTTCCGGTTTACTTCCCAGTTTGCTCCGGTTCCGGGCTTTTTCCGATCCGTTTTTTCGGTTCCGGTCCGGTTCCAGTCCGGTTTGGCCATCCCTAGCTATAGGCAGATTTTATGGTATTGACTATGATGAAACCTTATTGCCCGTAGCAATGATCAAGTCTATAAGAATTTTACTTGCCATAGCCGCATATTTTGACTATGAGATATGGCAAATGGATGTCAAAATAGTGTTCCTTAACGGGAACTTACTTGAGGATGTTTATATGACACAACCTGAAGGTTTGTAAATCCAGAAAAATCTAACAAAGTATACAAGTTGCAAAGATCCATCTATGGATTGAAGCAAGCCTCTAAGAGTTGGAATCTTCGATTTGATGAATCGGTCAAAGAGTTTGGCTTCATCAAGAATGAAGATGAACCTTGTGTATACAAGAAGATTAGTGGGAGCGTAGTATTATTTCTTGTGCTATATGTTGATGACATATTGCTACTTGGAAGCGACATTCCTGCACTGCAGTCTGTAAAGACTTAGTTAGGAATGTTTTTTTCAATGAAAGATATGGGAGAAGCTGCCTACATCCTTGGCATAAAGATCTATCATGATAGATCTAAGAAATTGATTGGTTTGAGTCAAGATACATATATTGACAAAGTTCTTAAGAGATTCTGCATGGAAAACTCTAAGAGATGAAATTTGCCAGTAGGTCATGGCATAACTCTAAGAAAGAGTCAGTGTCCTAAGACACTGATGAGCATGAGAGAATGATTGGAATCCCATATGCTTCTGCTATTGGATCCATCATGTATGCCATGATATGTACTAGACCCGATGTCTCGTATGCTTTGAGCATGACGAGCAGATACCAATCAGATCCTGGTGAGAGTCACTGGATTGCAGTCAAGATGATTCTTAAGTACTTGCGAAGGACTAAAGATTCGTTCTTAGTATATGGAGGTATGGAAGATGATCTTGTTGTAAATGGTTACACAGATGCAAGCTTCCACACCGACAAGGATGATTCTAGACCGCAATCTGGATTTGTGTTTGTGCTTAATGGAGGTGCTGTTAGCTGGAAGAGTTCTAAGTAAAGTACCGTAGCAGATTTTGACACGCCCCCAGGTCAGGGTGTCACGACCCGAAATATAGGCTCTATTTTATTAGTAATTAAATGATTTTTATTTGATTATTTGCTTATTTATTTATTTAGATTATTATTTATTTAAATAATTATGTGTGCATTTTATGTGTTATAATAATTTATGCCTAGCATTTTATTGGGTCATTTGTGCTAGTGTAGAATATTGGGTCTTAGTTGTTAGTGGAAAGTTTTGAGTTGGGTAGTATTAGAGGAGGGGGTCTTTGTGTAAGTTTTAAATTACTCCCCTCACCTCCCTACACCTCCTTCTCCCTCTTACACTCCATCTCCCTCACCCTACTCCCTCCCTTCTCAGCATCTCTCTCTCTCTCTCCAAGTAGAAAAGGTAAGTTTTCTTCATCTTTCCTTCTCTCTTCATTTACTCCTTCTTCCTCTCATTATTATTCATTTCTTAAAACGTGAACATTGTTAAGATCGTCGATAGGATCGCGTAGAATCAAAAGATTTGAAATCCATCAACTTTGAGAAAATTCAAGTAAGTTACTTTTCCCCCATTTTAATGCTAAAATGTTCATATCATGCTTAGATAATGTTTGATGTGTTGTAGTTGAAGTTTCGTTGGGTTTTGAATTTATTGGGAATTTATTTGGAGTTTTGATCAAAAATGGTGAAATCTTGAATGTTGGTTTGATTCTTGATTTTGGTTGTTAAATGTTGTTATATGAGTCTTTTTAGACTTATTAGTTGTTTTGGCACATTAGTATGTGAGTTGGAAGGTTGGATTTTGGGTTGAATGTGTTTTGGGTTGAAAATGGAAGAACCCATGTTGTTCTTCCCGATTTCTGGAAATTCAGAATAGTGGGCGGCCGCACAAAATCTCCTGGGCGACCGCGCATCTTTCTGAAAGCTTTTGTTCTTGTTTTGAGGCTTTTTGGGCGACCGCACATCCCACTTTGGGCGGCCGCACAGAACCCCTGAAAATTTACATTTGTTAAAATTATGTGAATGAAGGATGCGTTTTTGGTCTAAGTCTTGGGTGTCATTCTAGTTGACCTTAGTAAACATTGTAGTACACTTTAGTGATGGAATTGGGTCCTTTGTGATCAAGTCTGTGTTTGATATTCATAAATGGTTAATTGGGACTTTGAAGCACCTTTATTGTGCATTGTTTGTTCATTTCATCTTCTTGGTGATTAATTGGCATGATTCCCTACTTTGGAATCCTTTGTTGTTTATCGCGCTAGTATTTTATTACTTAGCCTTTACGTGAAAGTCCAGCTGGTATTTTGTGTGTGTTTGGGCGATGGGAAAGATTATAATGGCAAAGCCAAGTCCATTTAATGTTGACCATTGTTTTGCCCCCTTCTTTACCCCTTCTCCAGATTGGCCTTGGAAAGGATAAGTCAGCGTTCCTTTGTGAATGTATCTGGCTAACGGGCATGACTTTGTGTCATGGTCCTTGTCCTTTGTGACACTTTTATGGTTATTGGTTCCGGTACCGGGGTTCTCTCTTCGGCTTTCATGCTATTATGAAGATGATGATTTGTTGATTATTGAAGCTGCGCAGCGATCCTTTATTTGGATGTTCCGGTTTGGAAAACCTTGGCTATATCCTTTGTTATGTGTTTATTTCCGTTGCTATCTGTTAATTGCTATGTGCTATGTGATATTTATTATTGCTTATTGTATATTGCATCATAGCATGTCATGTAGTTGCATTAGTAACTTATTGAGATTTATCTCACCCCTTTTCTTTTATCTTGTTTTTCCTTAACCCCCCCCCCAGGTGCTAAGGATTAGTCTCGCTGATCACGAGAAAGAGGACGTCGAGTGTGGATCCGTTCTTTTGGGGAAGGTTGTTATAGGTTGGTTTACATTATGTAAATGTGTAACCATTTTGGGGATATTTGTACCAAACATTGACGTCATTAGGATTTGTATATTTATCTTTTTGTTGGGCATAAACTTGTGGAAGTTTATGTTAGTTGTAATTGGTTATTTTCAAACTTGGAATTGTAAACATGGATCATTACCCTTTTTGGTATCAAATGAAAATTTTAACTTCAGTATTTCTCAGTTTTGGTTTATAGAGTCGACGTCCAGCTCGCGGTCTCGGGCCCGTGGGGTCCGGGGTCGCGACAGTTGGTATCAGAGCTATGGCTTTAGCTCTATGTATAAGTCTAGGTGGATTAGTATGACCTAGGTGGGTAGTAGTGTGCGGAGTGATTAACGGTTGATGTCTTATGCAGGTAATTACTCGCAATGTCTGGAAGAAGAAACAGAGGAGGTACTAGTGGGACACAGAATCAGAATGACACAAGGGAAGAAGCCCGTGCCATGTTTCAAGGCATGTTCGAGGCGGCCATGAAGGCCATACATGATCAAGGTCCGAGGGTAGAGCAAGCACCACCCCGTTATGGATTGGAGCAATTTCTGAAATTGAAACCGGTTGAATTCAATGGGGAACCCGATGTAAGGAAGCTGAGTTGTGGATTGAGTCTATGGAAAAGATTTATGATGTGTTTGGGTGCACGGATGAGGACAAGGTCCGGTTTCGCGGCTTAGAAGCTTGTGGGTGCCGCCGAGCATTGGTGGAACGGTGTTAAAGCTACTTGGGACGATACTCACATGGTGTATGCGTGGGAGTTGTTTGTGCGCAAATTCAAGGAGCATTTCATTCCGGTTGTTGATCAAAACCGAAAGGAGATCGAGCTACTCAACCTAGAGCAAGGTGGTGTGTCTATAGCACAATACTCGGCGAAGTTCATAGAATTAGCCCGGTATTGCGACTATTTGGTGAGGACCGAGGAATAAAAGGCTATGAGATTTATTCGGGGATTGAAGACCTCCATCCGTACTCAAACTGATTGCTCAACGGATTGTGACTTTCCAAGATGCGGTGGACCGAGCCTATTTGATAGAGCAAGATATTGGGGAACATAAGCGGAAGACCGAGGTGGCCAACCCGAGTAAGCAAGGAGCACAGAGCAAGTCACAACCAAGGATTGATAATCGAGGTAACTTTGGGGGACAATCTCAGTTCCGAGGGCAACCGGCCCCAAGGAACCTGGGTACCACTTCCGGGAACCAAGGGAGCCAAATTAGGAAGCCTTGTACCTTTTGTCAAAAGGTAGGCCATGCGGAGGATAGGTGTTGGAAAAAGCAAGGCAAGTGTACCAATTGTGGTGAAATGGGGCACTTTGCGAGAGAGTGCACGAGGTACCGAGGTCAAGCATCCGGGTCAGGAGTTGGTATTAATCAGGGTCAGAAAAGGGCCGCCGGGAAGCCCAAGGTCCAAGGGAAAGTGTTTGCAATGAATCAACAACAAGCTACCGATGATCCATCCGTTATTGGAGGTATTGTTTCTGTGTCTAATGTGAGCGCACGAGCGTTAGTAGATCCAGGATCATCTCATTCATACATTTCTGTGAAATTTGCTTCCATGTTAAATGCTGCATTCGAGTCTTTACCGTACGTTCTAGAGGTGTCGACCCTTATAGGAGAATGCTTGATTTCTGATCGAGTCTTTCGTGCTTGTGATGTGGTCATTTGTGGTCGTGTCCTTTGTGCGGATTTGGTAGTTCTTCCTATCCAAGACTTTGATGTCATTTTGGGTATGGATTGGTTGAGCAAGTTTCATGCTTCTGTGGATTGCCGTAAGAAAACTGTTACTTTTTCTATTCCCGATGTGCCTAAGTTTGTGTTTGAGGCTAGTCCTCTGAGTAGAAAGGTTCGCTTAATTTCTTTTATGAAAGCGAGAAAATTATTGCATAGTGGCTGTGAGGGGTATTTGGCGAGTGTTCTTGATACTAGGAAAGAATCCCCTAGTTTTGATAGTGTTCGGGTAGTTCGGGAATTTCCCGATGTTTTCTCTACCGAGTATGATATGCCTCCCAACCGTGAGATTGAGTTTTATATAGATCTTTTGCCGGGTACGGCTCCAATTTCGAAAGCATCTTATAGGTTAGCTCCCGCAGAGTTAAAGGAGTTAAAGGTTCAGTTGCAAGAGTTGCTTGATCGAGGATTTATCCGCCCTAGTGTTTCCCCGTGGGGAGCACCGGTTTTGTTTGTGCGGAAGAAAGATGGTTCGTTGAGATTGTGCATCGATTACCGGAAGTTGAATCAGGTTACGGTGAAGAATAAGTATCCTCTACCGCATATTGATGATTTATTTGATCAGCTTCAAGGGTCCGTGGTTTTCTCTTTTAAGCTTGATTTGAGGAGTGGGTACCATCAGTTGAAGGTTCGATCGGAGGATATTCCGAAGACTGCTTTTCGCACTCGGTACGGTCATTATGAGTTCTTGGTTATGCCGTTTGGATTGACTAACACGCCGGCCGTATTTATGGATTTGATGAACCGAGTTTTTCCATCCCTATCTTGATTCGTTTGTGGTGGTTTTCATCGACGACATTATTGTTTATTCGAAATCTCGAGAGGAGCACGAGCAGCACTTGAGGACAGTTTTATCCGTTCTTACGAGGGAGAAATTATTTGCGAAGTTCAGTAAATGCGAATTTTGGCTCGAGAAGGTGTCATTTCTGGGTCATGTGATTTCTAAAGATGGGATTTCTGTGGATCCTTCAAAGATAGAGGCTATAGTGGATTGGAAGAGACCCGAATCAGTGACAGAGATTAGAAGCTTTCTTGGTTTAGCCGGTTATTACCGAAGATTTATCGAGGGATTTTCGAGGATTGCTACTCCGATGACTCAGTTGACCCGGAAGAATGTTCCGTTTGTGTGGACCGAGAAATGTGACAAGAGTTTCGAGGAATTGAAGAAGAGGTTGACTACCGCACCGATCTTGAGTTTGCCTAATGGGAGCGATGGCCTAGTGATTTACAGTGATGCTTCGAAAGAAGGTTTGGGTTGTGTGTTGATGCAGAACGGGAAAGTAATTGCTTATGCTTCGAGGAAGTTGACCCCTAGTGAGCAGAATTACCCGACTCATGATATGGAGTTACCGGCTATTGTCCTTGCGTTGCACAAATGGAAGCACTACCTTTATGGGGCGAAGTTTGAGATTTTTACCGATCACAAGAGTTTGAAGTACCTTTTCTCTCAGAAGGAATTGAACAACCGACAGCGCCGATGGATGGAATTATTGAAGGATTATGATTGTACGATTTCTTATCATCCGGGGAAGGCGAATGTAGTAGCCGATGCGATTAGTAGGAAGTCTTATGTGGCTTCGATGATGGTTCGAGAGTGGAAAATGCTTGAGGATGTTCGAGATTGGTCTCCTCGTGAATCGAGACATGGGGCTATTTTTGCGAATATTAGGGTGTCTCCGACCCTAATTCAGAGGATAAAGGAAGCTCAGAAAAGACCCCGAGTTGGTGAAGGTAATGGGTAAATTGAAGGAAAAGAACTTCGAGGATTTTTCATTGAGTTCGAGTGGAGTTTTGACTTTCCGTGGTCGTTTGTGCGTGCCCGATGTAGGTGGGATAAAGAGGCATGTTTTAGATAAAGGTCACAAATCGAGGTATACTATTCATCCGGGTAGTACGAAGATGTATCAGGATTTGAAGCAACAATTTTGGTGGATTAAAATGAAGAGGGAAATAGCCGAGTATGTTTTGAAGTGTCTAACGTGTCAGCAGGTAAAAGCCGAGCATCAGAGACCCGCGGGACTACTTCAGCTGTTAGAGATTCCCGAGTGGAAATGGGAGCATGTGACTATGGATTTCGTTACGGGACTACCTCGTACCCGTAGGAAGTATGACAGTGTTTGGGTAATAGTGGATAGATTGACCAAGAGTGCCCATTTCTTGCCTATTGACATCAGATATTCGATGGAGAAGCTTGCGACCCTTTATATCGATGAGATTGTTAGATTGCATGGAGTTCCGGTTAGCATTGTGTCAGATCGAGACCCGAGGTTTACTTCTAGATTCTGGAAGGCGTTTCAGGACGCTTTGGGTACAGATTTGCGTTTCAGTACAGCTTTTCATCCCCAGACCGACGGTCAATCCGAGAGGACTATTCAGATTTTGGAGGATATGTTGCGAGCGTGTTCGATAGACTTCTCCGATTCTTGGGATTCGCACCTACCGTTAGTGGAATTCTCTTACAACAACAGTTATCAGGCTAGTATCGAGATGGCGCCGTTTGAGGCCTTGTATGGAAGAAAATGTAGATCGCCTATTTGTTGGGATGAGGTCGGTGAAGCGAAAGTTTTGGGTATTGATTTGCTTCGGGATTCGGTTGAGAAAGTCAAAGTTATCTGGGATCGATTGAAGACAGCCCAGAGTCGACATAAGAGCTACGCAGATAACCGAAGGCGAGATCTTAGTTTTCAGACCGGTGATTTTGTGTTCTTGAAAGTGTCTCCGAAGGTGGGTATTCGTAGATTTGGGAAGAAAGGCAAATTGGCTCCGAGGTTTATTGGCCCGTTTGAGATTTTGGGAAAGGTTGGACTTCTAGCGTACCGACTTGCGTTACCGCCATCTTTGGACCGGTTGCACAACGTGTTCCACGTTTCTATGCTTCGGATGTATGTTCATGATCCGTCTCACGTGTTACCGAGGATACCGGAGGATATTGAGCCAGATATGTCCTTTTGAGGAACGACCGGTTCGGATTCTAGATTCTAAAGTCCAAGAGTTGAGGAGCAAAAGTATTTCTTTGGTTCGAGTCCTTTGGAGGAATCATCACATCGAGAAGTCGACGTGGGAGCTCCGAGATGAGATCGAGAGGAAATTTCCGTGGCTTTTTGTTTAAGGTGAGTCTCGTTAAAATTCGGGTCGAATTTTCTTTAAGGGGGAGTGAATGTCACGACCCGAAATATAGGCTCTATTTTATTAGTAATTAAATGATTTTTATTTGATTATTTGCTTATTTATTTATTTAGATTATTATTTATTTAAATAATTATGTGTGCATTTTATGTGTTATAATAATTTATGCCTAGCATTTTATTGGGTCATTTGTGCTAGTGTAGAATATTGGGTCTTAGTTGTTAGTGGGAAGTTTTGAGTTGGGTAGTATTAGAGGAGGGGTCTTTGTGTAAGTTTTAAATTACTCCCCACACCTCCCTACACCTCCTTCTCCCTCTTACACTCCATCTCCCTCACCCTACTCCTCCCTTCTCAGCATCTCTCTCTCTCTCTCTCAAGTAGAAAAGGGTATGTTTTCTTCATCTTTCCTTCTCTCTTCATTTACTCCTTCTTCCTCTCATTATTATTCATTTCTTAAAACGTGAACATTGTTTTAGATCGTCGATAGGATCGCGTAGAATCAAAAGATTTGAAATCCATCAACTTTGAGAAAATTCAAGTAAGTTACTTTTCCCCCATTTTAATGCTAAAATGTTCATTCATGCTTAGATAATGTTTGATGTGTTGTAGTTGCTAAGTTTGTTTAATGTTTGATGTGTTGTAGTTGAAGTTTGGTTGGGAATTTATTGGAATTTATTTGGAGTTTTGATAAAAAATGGTGAAATCTTGAATGTTGGTTTGATTCTTGATTTTGGTTGTTAAATGTTGTTATATGAGTCTTTTTAGACTTATTAGTTGTTTTGGCACATTAGTATGTGAGTTGGAAGGTTGGATTTTGGGTTGAATGTGTTTTGGGTTTGAAAATGGAAGAACCCATGTTGTTCTTCCCGATTTCTGGAAATTCAGAATAGTGGGCGGCCGCACAAAATCTCCTGGGCGACCGCGCATCTTTCTGAAAGCTTTTGTTCTTGTTTTGAGGCTTTTTGGGCGACCGCACATCCCACTTTGGGCGGCCGCACAGAACCCCTGAAAATTTACATTTGTTAAAATTATGTTAATGAAGGATGCGTTTTGGTCTAAGTCTTGGGTGTCATTCTAGTTGACCTTAGTAAACATTGTAGTACACTTTAGTGATGGAATTGGGTCCTTTGTGATCAAGTCTGTGTTTGATATTCATAAATGGTTAATTGGGACTTTGAAGCACCTTTATTGTGCATTGTTTGTTCATTTCATCTTCTTGGTGATTAATTGGCATGATTCCCTACTTTGGAATCCTTTGTTGTTTATCGCGCTAGTATTTTATTACTTAGCCTTTACGTGAAAGTCCAGCTGGTATTTTGTGTGTGTTTGGGCGATGGGAAAGATTATAATGGCAAAGCCAAGTCCATTATAATGTTGACCATTGTTTTGCCCCCTTCTTTACCCCTTCTCCAGATTGGCCTTGGAAAGGATAAGTCAGCGTTCCTTTGTGAATGTATCTGGCTAACGGGCATGACTTTGTGTCATGGTCCTTGTCCTTTGTGACACTTTTATGGTTATTGGTTCCGGTACCGGGGTTCTCTCTTCGGCTTTCATGCTATTATGAAGATGATGATTTGTTGATTATTGAAGCTGCGCATCGATCCTTTATTTGGATGTTCCGGTTTGGAAAACCTTGGCTATATCCTTTGTTATGTGTTTATTTCCGCTGCTATCTGTTATGTGATAAATGCTATGTGCTATGTGATATTTATTATTGCTTATTGTATATTGCATCATAGCATGTCATGTAGTTGCATTAGTAACTTATTGATATTTATCTCACCCCCTTTTCTTTTATCTTTGTTTTTCCTTAACCCCCCCCCCAAGGTGCTAAGGATTAGTCTCGCTGATCACGAGAAAGAGGACGTCGATTTTGGATCCGTTCTTTTGGGGAAGGTTGTTATAGGTTGGTTTACATTATGTTAATGTGTAACAATTTTGGGGATATTTGTACCAAACATTGACGTCATTAGGATTTGTATATTTATCTTTTGTTGGGCATAAACTTGTGGAAGTTTATGTTAGTTGTAATTGGTTATTTTCAAACTTGGAATTGTAAACATTGGATCATTACCCTTTTAGTATCAAATGAAAATTTTAACTTCAGTATTTCTCAGTTTTGGTTATAGAGTCGACGTCCAGCTCGCGGTCTCGGGCCCGCGGGGTCCGGGGTCGCGACACTAACAATTGGTATCAGAGCATGGAATTTTGAAAGAAATTTCCAAGCTTTGTAGCTTGTTTGCCGATACCATGGCAGGAAAAATTACGCAGTCATTCAACATCACTACCATTCCGTTGTTGAATGTCAACGAGTTTGGTGTCTGGAAATCTCGTATTATAAAGTATATGAACTCAATCGATGACCGGTTGATGAAGGTCATAGAAGGTGGTCCAATCATTCCTTTAAAAGTCTCAACCACTTATAGACCTATTCCCTCCACTTTGCTGATACAACATGCTGATCGTGACACTGAACAAGAAACCCATGTTCAGATTGAGGAAACTCTGGTTGAAAAACCAAGAGAGGAATGAACCGATGATGACAAACTTTCAGCTGCCCTAGATGGAAAAGCATACCACATTATCTCATGTGGTTTGGATGACAAGAAATACAAACTCATTGACTTGGGCTCCATGGCTCAAGAATGCTGGAACAAGCTCCTTGCATACTTTGAAGGTGATGAGCAGGTGAAGGACAACAGACTCTACGATTGCATTGCTGAGTTTGAATCCTTCAAGAAACAAGATGGTGAGTCACTCAGGAGTGCCTACGATAGATTCTGCGAGGTAAGTAATTTAGGTGCTTGATTAGGTAAGGTTTATATTATGAAAGACCTAAATATTCGTTTTCTAAGTTCCTTGGGAAATGAGTATCATACCAAGGTCACTGCTGTTAGAGAAGTGAGCGACTTAAACAAGACTTCTATTCAGAATCTTGTGTCTAGTCTATTCCTGTATGAGAGAGAACTGCAAAAACATAACGTTCTCGATAAAAACTTCAAAACTTGTCTCTATCAGCTCAGTCACAGATATCCTTCCCTTCAAACAAATTCCCTCCTATAGATCCCCATCCAACACCTTACAGTTCCAAAACCCCAGAAACAACCTCAAAACAACCTATGGAAGAAGACGAATTTGCAGCCTTCGCTAGGAACTACAAAAGGTTTAAAGACATCAAAAGGATGCAGAAAGGAAGCTACCAGCAACCAAAACCATTCACACCAGCATTTCAAAAACCAGCAAGCTATAGCAAACCCTCAACGAGTACTACCGACGGAAAGAACAACAAAGGTGATCTTGTCTGCTTCAACTGCAGAAAACCTGGTCACTTTGCTTCCAAATACCCTCAACCAAAATATGAGTATGTGAGGAAGTCATTTAACAAGAGACATCCTAAGTCTCAAAGCTTTGTTGCCAATGAAAGCACAGAAAAGGCCTTGCCGGTTTGGTGTGAAACTGACTCAGAACAAGATGCCGATGAAGATGAAGATGCCAATGTAAGTTTTGTTGCCCTAGACTTGGAAGATGCCGATACATTCTCATTCCCGACTCCAATCTACCGAGATCCATCTTCTCTAAGAATTCCAGTTAGAGAAGAAGCTGCTGGAAGACCTCAACCACACTTCAAGGAAATAAGTGTCAAAGCAGAAAACCCAAATGGATACAAAGTTCATCAAGTGGGAACCTCACTCTATGGCCAGTGTAACTCTTCTAATTTCACTACCATCAAACCAAAATCCTTACCGATGACCAGCAAATTCTCATTCACTGAACATCCTCGCATTGCCAAAAGTCTATCTAAACCCATCTCTTCCCTACCTGACTTCTCTCCTAAACCTATTTTCTCTACCCCTAAGATTTTAACAGATCCCTTTCCTGAAATATCTAAAGCTGAAATGGTATAGACAATGGATAAACTTTTTATTAATCATGAGAAGCTGAGTAGCGTTCATAAAGTGATGGCTGCTGATTTTAATAGAATTTCTGCAGAGAATGACTTGCTTATGTATGAACTTAAAGTTCTCAAAGGACATGAGCTTGAGTCTGTTCTTCTAAAGAAAGAAAACCTGGATCTCAAAAGTCAAGTAACAATATTGATAGCTCAAATCGAAGATCTTGTGGCAAGAAACAATCATCTCACAAGGATTGTTGATTCTTACACAAAATCTAGAGTTGCTGTTGAAACAATCCTACAGACCCAAATGTCATATAAGGACCAATCTGGGTTAGGATTTGATTCCAGCAGCAGTAGATCTACTGAAACTTGTGCGACCGAGAAAAAGGATGAGAAAGTTGAATGTAGTCCTGTTAACTCAGTGCATAAGGATGCTAAGCCATTATACAGTGCCGTGGCTATGAAGTATCCTAAGAACCAGAACAAAAGGAATGATAAGCACAAACAAAGATATGTTAAGGTTGCTGATACTGAGTCTGCCGATAACGATATTCTTGGTGAATACATCAGCAGAGCAAGTGCTGCCGGTCTAACCACCTCTGCTGCCGATGGACAAGTACCTAAAAAGGTAACTGCCAAAGGTAAACAGAATGGGAAGAAAGGCAACACTAGCACCTTCAAACCTACTAAGTTTGTGCCTGCTCAATTCTCTAGTTCTGCCGATGCACTGACTAAACAGAATGATGTTCTACCGACTCCACACCCTATCAGTCACGTGAGATGTTCTAATTGTTCTGATTTTGGTCACAAGGCTCATGAATGCCTCTTGAAGCACCTATCTGGACCTACTGAGGTTACATCCGCTAGTGGTGGCCAAATGTGGTTGCCAACGAGGAACTAACCCTCAGACCCAAGAATAAGGGGGACCATAAGCATACTGTTTTATTTCAGGAATGCTTCATGGCCTCAACAGGTGCAAGCAAGGATTTGTGGATTCTAGATAGTGGCTGCTCAAGGCACATGACAGGATTTGCAGATTTACTTGCCGATATTTCAGAAGCATCCGGTCCCCCAGTAGTTTTCGGTGATAATGCAAAAGGAAAAATCATCGGTATTGGTACCATCAAAAGAGGTGCAGTTACTATACAGAAGGTCTCTCTAGTGGACGGTCTGAAACACAACCTTCTATCAATATCACAATTCTGTGATAAAGGAATGCAATGTGTATTTATTACTTCCAGTTGCTATGTGAAAGACATTGCTTCCAGCGAAACTCTTCTCATTGCCAAACGTAAAGGTAACGTTTATGCAGTAGACTTAAGTGCTATTACTGGTGTTGCTAATGTTTGTTTTGTAGCTAAGAACATCAGTGAGAATTCATGGCTATGGCACAAGAGACTCAGTCACTTGAACTTCAAGTATCTATCTAAGCTTGCCGGTTCAAATCTAGTTACCGGTCTGCCTCATGTGTCTGCTGATCAAGCAAAGAAATGCAAGGCCTGCCAGCTTGGAAAACAACATAAATCATCCTTCCGAAGCAAGCCATGCATGTCTTCGTTTATTAGACATAAAATCTCTTCAATTTGTCGAGGTTGACTTCCTTTGGCAGCTGATCTCTGTCTAAATCCACGAGTCGGACTGCACCGCCGCTTAGTATCTTCTTGACTATGTACGGACCGATCCATCAGGGTCCCCATTTTCCAAGGGCGTTCATGGCATTAGGAGGGTGTTGTCTTAGGACCAAATCTCCCACACTGATGTTTTGGGGCTTCACCTTTTTGTTGAAAGCCCTAGCCATTCTTTGTTGATAGGCCCTCGTACGTTCGATTGCCCTTAGCCTCTTCTCGTCGAGTAGGGCTAGCTGTTCATATCGACTTCGCATCCAATCGACTTCATTGACTTGGTTCTCGAGGAGGACTCGTAGGGATGGGACTTCGAGCTCTATTAGGAGTACAGCTTCGGAACCATATACCAGTGCGTAAGGAGTTTCTCCAGTCGCTGTCCGTATTAACGTGCGGTAGCCCCATAATGCTAGAGGTAGCTTTTCGGGCCAATACCTTCCAGTAGAGGCCATTTTCTTCACGATGGTCTCGATTGTCTTATTAGCTGCCTCGACCGCGCCGTTTGCTTTAGGGCGGTATAGAGATGAATTGTGCTTAGTAATCTTCTATTCTACCAGGAGCGCGTCCATCTATTTCTCAAAGTGAGAACCGTTGTCTGAGATGACCTCATGAGGAACGCCGTACCGGCTGTGAATACGTGTGTTTGAATTTGGGATATTCATAGCAACATTAAAATTATGAGAGTCGCCACGCCTTTTTAATTATAGCCAAAACATTGAAAAGAGCATGTTAATGGGTTCGGGGGTCAAATTACAACAAGAGAAGAATATTTACGTTATCACTCCTATTGCCCAAATTGATCAGTCTTTCTATCATGATGAATGTGTTAGTAGTGTGTTAGTGTTTGAGACCGGATCTGAAGATTGCCTACGTTCCTCTCAATGTGAGAAGCTCAGGTCAGCGTAGTTCGAGAAGAATTTAGAATAGGCAGAAGAATCGGGATCATGCATAATGAGGGGGAATTACCTAAAGTTTAGGGTTTAGAAGTAGTTCCTAGATCATCCTCGGGATGATGAACCCTAGATCATCATCGGCTGTGAAAATACATGTAATTATGAAGATCGCCACCCTAAATATGGCATAGATAAGGTTTTAATCTAGAATATGATGAACATGCGAAGAACATATTATGAACATATGAATGAGCATGCAAAGAATATGAAGAAACTATGAATAAACATGTAAGAACATGAATATAAAAGATCTACATTAAAAATGATGCAAGAACATGAAGAAAAGGTTAGAAAACTTACCTATGTTGGCAAGAAATAAACCTTGGATCTTCTTGAGTGTTTGAATGCTTATTAGAGAGCAAAATAGTGTTTAAGAACTCCAAAATTCGGACTTAGAGCTCTCCAAATCGGACCCTAAACCAATGGAATGGAATTGGTTATATAGTAAACTGATGGGAAGATCTGATGGCTGAGATCATCCGGAGCAAGGTTGGCCGCCTGGCCATGATTGAAGCCGGCGACAATAGTGGCCGCGTGGCCAAGGTCGACGCGCAGCAAGGTTGGCCGCGTGGCCAATTCTGCAGGCTGACTTGATTCTTAAGCTAGGGTTTCTGCATGGTTTTAAGGAAACCATTGTTACCTATTTTGATAGATTTTGTCATAAATGAGATATTTTGGGAATCCGGGACAAGCCTTTGCAAGGTTTCTAATTCCTATAAAGTCCTTGTACTTTTGGGAAAGTCCTAATAAACTCATTTTCAGGTCGGGTACTAACAGTAGCCCTCGACGACGCTTCTTGCAAGGCAATGTGGGGTCGACGATAAAAGAAGGATCCGTCTGAAACATGATTTCAAAACAGATGAAAGGTAAGGGAACGGCTGAACCTTGACAGGCGACCTACGTATCCGCGGGGGAATCAAGCCAAACATAGTTCCAATTAGGAATGACTGTCCTCTGATGGGGAGCAACGTCTTCTGCTGGGGAAAATGCACTTGTTGGGGATGATAGATGACTGCGTCGGTCGGGTGGCTGAACCTTTTCAGGTTTCCTACGTATCCTCCGAGGAATCAAGCCGGTCGTAGTTCAGAGCGATTAGGGAAAAACGAGTTATCGGACTTCTGCTAGGGATAATAAACCTACGGGCACTATCCTGTATGAAGATCTAACATTCGTTAGGAAATGAAGTCATTTGAAGCAAGAGGGATAATGGGACAATAAAGACTACGTCGTCTAAATAATCCTGAGGTGGAGTAACAAACGCTGAGATAAACGCAAACAGAAGCGCCCGGGTTTCTGCCGATCACGTTAAAAATAATGGATGCTGGATCTCTCGCAACAGAAACGCAAGCCTTCTGCTGATTACGATCGATCTAGGATGCGTATGTCACAGAGGCGCCGAAGTCTCTACAACCATACGAATCCTAATAATAGATGCTGGATCCCTCGCAAACAGAAACGCCGAGGCTTCTGCCAACCACGATCGATCTAGGATACGTATGTCATAGAGGCGCCGAAGTCTCTACAACCATACGAATCCTAATAATAGATGCTGGATCTTTCGCAAACAGAAACGCCGAGGCTTCTGCCAATCGCGATCGATCTAGGATGCGTATGTCATAGAGGCCCGAAGTCTCTACAACCATACGAATCCTAATAATAGATGCTGGATCTCTCGCAAACAGAAACGTCGAGGCTTCTGCCAATCGCGATCGATCTAGGATACGTATGTCATAGAGGCGCCGAAGTCTCTACAACTGTCACGACCCGAAATCTAGGCTCTATTTTATTAGTAATTAAATGATTTTTATTTAATTAATTGCTTATTTATTTATTTAAATTATTATTTATTTAAATAATTATGTGTGCGATTTATGTGTTATAATATTTATGCCTAGCATTTTATTGGGTCTTAGTTGTTAGTGGGAAGTTTTGAGTTGGGTAGTTTTGAGGAGGGGGTCTTTGTGTAAGTTTTAAATTACTCCCCTCACCTCCCTACACCTCCTTCTCCCTCTTACACTCCTTCTCCCTCACCCCATTCTCCTCCCAGCACTCTTCTCTCTCTCCTTAGAAAAGGTAAGCATTTTCTCTTCTTTATTTTCTCTCTTCATTTTCTCTATCTTCCCATCATCTTCTCTCATTTCTTAAAACGTAAACCTTGTTTAGATCGTCGATAGGATCGCGTAGAGCCAAAAAGAATCGAATTCCGTCAACTTTTCATTAAATTCAAGTAAGTTACTTTTCCCCCATTTTGATGCTAAAATGTTCATATCATGTTTATATGATGTTTGATATGTTATATTTGAAGTTTGATTGAGTTTTGAATTTATTTTGAATTTATTTGAGTTCTTGGGAAGAAATGGTGAAAACTTGAAATGTTGGTTTTGATTCTTGGTTTTAGTTTATAAATGGTGTATTTAGATCCCCTTTCTAGTTAAAAGATGTTTGGGTACCTTAGAAACCTTGTTGGGAGTGTTGATTTTGAGTATTTGGTATTTTGGGAGATTTTGGTTCGAAATTTGTAAACCCAGGAAGAATCTGGGCACTGATCATCTGGCACGGTCGTGCTCCTTTATTTGGCACGGTCGTGCCACATTCACTTTCCCACTCGTAATGTTTGGCACGGTCGTGCTCCTTTGTTTGGCACGGTCGTGCAATAATGCCCTTTCCTCCCGTCGTGATTGGCACGGTCGTGCCATTTTCTTAGGCACGGTCGTGCCAATGTGCCAAAATTGCCTTCCCTCTCGAAATGTTTGGCACGGTCGTGCCACTTTCTTAGGCACGGTCGTGCCAAGCTAAAATCCTGGTATATTCTTCCCTTTTCTTCTAAAATTGTTTCCTCCATAACTTTCTCATCCGAACTCCGTTTTAGGCGAATAAACTATCATTTTAAAGCTCTCCTTGAGCCCTTCGAGATGAGTGAATAGTTTTTCTTGTGTGCTTGAGTTATCTGGATCCTTTGTGATCAAATGTGATAAGAGATTGGTGTTATTATTGTGGAAATTATTAGAGCACCTTAATTGGTTATTGTTAGTTCATTTCACTTTCTTGGTGACTTCTTGGTGTGATTCCCTACTTTGGAATCCTTTGTTGTTTATCGTGCTAGTATTTATTACTTAGCCTTTACGTGAAAACCCAGCTGGTATTTTGTGTGTGTTTGGGCGATGGGAAACATTATGATGGCACGGCCAAGTCCATTGTGATGTTGACCATTGTTTTGCCCCCTTATTACCCTCCTCCAGATTGGCCTTGGATGTAAGAAGACCTAGCTCCCTTGTGTGCATTTTAGCTTTACTTGGAGCATGACTTTGTGGCATGTCTCCCGTCCTTTGTGACACTTCATTGGTTATTGGTTCCGGTACCGGGGGTTTCTCTTCGGCTTTCATGCCATTATGAAGATGATGATTTGTGATTATTGAAGCTGCGCAGCGATCCTTTATTTGGATGTACCAGTTTGGAAAACCTTGGCTATATCCTTTGTTATGTGTTTATTTCCGCTGCTATCTGTTATATGATAATTGCTATGTGCTACGTGATAATTATTATTGTTTATTGCTTATTGCATCATAGCATGTCATGTAGTTGCATTAGTAACTTATTAAGATTTATCTCACCCCTTTTCTTTTATCTTTGTTTTTCCTTAACCCCCCCCCCCCAGGTGCTAAGGATTAGTCTCGCTGATCACGAGAAAGAGGACGTCGAGTGTGGATCCGTTCTTTTGGGGAAAGTTGTATAGGTTGGTTTACATTATATCAATGTGTAACCTTTTGGGGATATTTGTACCAAATATTGACGTCATTAGGATATAGTAACATTTGTATTTTGTTAAGCATAAACTTGTGGAAGTTTATGATAGTTGTATTTGGTTTTTATCAAACTTGGTTTTGTAAAACTTTGGACTATCACCTTTTGGTATGAAATGAAATTTTTAACTTCGGTATTTGGAGTTTATTGTTAGAGTCGACGTCCAGATCGCGGTCCCGGGGCCCGCGGGGTCCGGGGTCGCGACAGTTGGTATCAGAGCTATGGCATTAGCTCTATGTATAAGTCTAGGTGAATTAGTATGACCTAGGTGGGTAGTGGTGTGCGGAGTGATTAACGGTTGATGTTTTATATAGGTACTTGTTTACAATGGTTCGTAGAAGGAGTGGTGAAAGGTAGTACCGGTGATGCAAGTCAGAATGATACAAGGGAAGAAGCGCGTGCTATGTTTCAAGGCATGTTCGAGGCGGCCATGAAGGCCATACATGATCAAGGTCCGAGGGTAGAACAAGCACCACCCCGCTATGGATTGGAGCAATTTCTGAAGTTGAAACCGGTTGAATTCAATGGGGAGCCCGATGTAAGGAAAGCTGAGTTGTGGATTGAGTCCATGGAGAAGATTTATGATGTATTTGGGTGTTCGGATGAGGACAAGGTCCGGTTCGCGGCTTTAGAAGCTTGTGGGTGCCGCCGAGCATTGGTGGAAGGGTATTAAAGCTACTTGGGATGATACTCGCACGGTGTATGCATGGGAGTTGTTTGTGCGCAAATTCAAGGAGCATTTCATTCCGGTTGTTGATCAAACCGAAAGGAGATCGAGCTACTCAACTTGGAGCAAGGATTGTTGTCTATAGCAAAATACTCGGCTAAGTTCATAGAATTAGCCCGGTATTGCGACTATTGGTGAGGACCGAGGAACAAAAAGCTATGAGATTTATTCGGGGATTGAAGACCTCCATCCGTACTCAACTTATTGCCCAACGGATTTGTAACATTTCAAGATGCGGTGGACCGAGCCTATTTGATAGAGCAAGATATCGGGGAGCATAAAAGGAAGACTGAGGTAGCTAACCCGAGTAAGCAAGGAGCGCAGAGCAAGCCACAACCAAGGATCGAAAATCGAGTAACTTTGGGGCACAATCTCAGTCCCGAGGGCAACCGATCCCAAGGAACCCGGGTACCACTTCTGGGAACCAAGGGAGCCAAGTTAGGAGGCTTTGTTCGTATTGTCAAAAGGAAGGTCATTCTGAAGACCGTTGTTGGAAGAAGCAAGGAAGGTGCACAAAATGTGGACAAATGGGTCACTTTGTAAAAGATTGTCCAAGAGGTAGAGGACAAGCATCCAGGTCAGGAGTTGGTAATAATCAGGGTCAGAAAGGGATGCCGCAGGGAAGCCCAAAGTCCAAGGAAGGGTATTTGCCATGAATCAACAACAAGCTACCGATGATCCATCCGTTATTGGAGGTATTGTTTCTGTGTCTAATGTGAGCGCACGAGCGTTAGTAGATCCAGGATCATCTCATTCATACATTTCTGTGCAATTTGCTTCCATGTTAAATGCTGCATTTGAGTCTTTACCGTACGTGCTAGAGGTGTCGACCCCTATAGGAGAATGCTTGATTTCTGATAGAGTCTTTCGTTCTTGTGATGTGGTTATTTGCGGTCGAGTCCTTTGTGCGGATTTGGGTAGTTCTTCCTATCCAAGACTTTGATGTCATTTTGGGTATGGATTGGTTGAGCAAGTTTCATGCGTCCGTTGATTGCCGTAAGAAAACTGTTACTTTTTCTATTCCTGATGTGCCTAAGTTTGTGTTTGAGGCTTGCCCTCTGAGTAGAAAGGTTCGCTTAATTTCTTTTATGAAAGCGAGAAAATTATTGCATAGTGGTTGTGAGGGGTATTTGGCTAGTGTTCTTGATACTAGGAAAGAATCCCCTAGTTTGGATAGTGTTCGGTAGTTCGGGAATTTCCCGATGTTTTCTCTACCGAGTATGAGATGCCTCCCGATCGTGAGATAGAGTTTTGTATAGATCTTTTGCCGGGTACGGCTCCAATTTCGAAAGCACCTTATAGGTTAGCTCCCGCAGAGTTGAAAGAATTGAAGGTTCAATTGCAAGAGTTGCTTGATCTAGGGTTTATACGCCCTAGTGTTTCCCGTGGGGAGCACCGGTTTTATTCGTGCGGAAGAAAGACGGTTCCTTGAGATTGTGCATAGATTACCGGAAGTTGAATCAGGTTACTGTGAAGAATAAGTATCCTCTACCCCATATTGATGATTTATTTGATCAGCTACAAGGATCCGTGGTTTTCTCTAAGCTTGATTTGAGGAGTGGGTACCATCAGTTGAAAGTTCGATCGGAGGATATTCCGAAGACTGCCTTTCGCACTCGTTATGGTCATTATGAGTTCTTGGTTATGCCGTTTGGGTTGACGAACGCGCCGGCCGTATTTATGGATTTGATGAACCGGGTTTTCCATCCCTATCTTGATTCGTTCGTGGTAGTCTTCATCGACGACATTCTTGTTTATTCGAAATCTCGAGATGAGCACGAGCAGCATTTGAGGACAGTTTATCCGTTCTTGCCAGGGAGAAATTATTTGCGAAGTTTAGTAATGCGAATTTTGGCTCGAGAAGGTGTCATTTCTGGGTCATGTTATTTCGAAAAGATGGGATTTCTGTGGATCCGTCAAAGATTGAAGCTATAGTGGATTGGAAGAGACCCGAGTCAGTGACAGAGATTAGAAGCTTTCTTGGTTTAGCCGGTTATTACAGAAGGTTTATTGAAGGGTTTTCGAGGATTGCTACTCCGATGACTCAGTTGACCCGGAAGAATGTTCCGTTTGTGTGGACCGAGAAATGTGGCAAGAGTTTCGAGGAATTGAAGAAGAGGTTGACTACCGCACCGATCTTGATTTTGCCTAATGGGAGCGATGGTCTAGTGATTTACAGTGATGCTTCGAAAGAGGGTTTGGGTTGTGTGTTGATGCAGAATGGGAAAGTAATTGCGTATGCTTCGAGGAAGTTGACCCCTAGTGAACAGAATTACCCGACTCATGATATGGAGTTGGCGGCCATAGTCCTTTCGTTGCACAAATGGGAAGCACTACCTTTATGGGGCGAAGTTTGAAATTTTTACGGATCACAAGAGTTTGAAGTACCTATTCTCTCAGAAGGAGTTGAACAACCGACAGCGCCGATGGATGGAATTGTTGAAGGATTATGATTGTACGATTTCTTATCACCCGGGGAAGGCGAATGTGGTAGCCGATGCGATTAGTAGAAAGTCTTATGTGGCTTCGATGATGGTTCGTGAATGGAAAATGCTTGAGGATGTTCGAGATTGGTCTCCTCGTGAATCGAGACATGGGGCTATTTTTGCGAATATTAGGTGTCTCTGACCCTAATTCAGAGGATAAAAGAGGCTCAGAAAGAAGATCCCGAGTTGCTGAAGATAATGGGTAAATTGAAGGAAAAAGAATTTCGAGGATTTTTATTTGAGTTCGAGTGGAGTGTTGACTTTCCGTGGAAGATTGTGTGTTCCTGATGGTTGATGGAATTAAACAGAGAGTTCTTGATGAGGGTCATAAATCGAGGTATACTATTCATCCGGGTAGTACGAAGATGTATCAGGATTTGAAGCAACAATTTTGGTGGATCAATATGAAAAGGGAAATAGCGGAGTATGTTTCGAAGTGTTTAACGTGTCCGCAGGTCAAAGCCGAGCATTAGAGACCCCGGGATTGCTTCAGCCGTTAGATATTCCCGAGTGGAAATGGGAGCATGTGACTATGGATTCGTTACGGGACTACCTCGTACCGTAGGAAGTATGACAGTGTTTGGGTAATAGTGGATAGATTGACCAAGAGTGCCCATTTTCTTGCCTATTGACATCAGATATTCGATGGAGAAGCTTGCGACCCTTTATATCGACGAGATTGTTAGATTGCATGGGGTTTCCGGTTAGCATTGTGTCAGATCGAGACCCGAGGTTTACTTCTAGATTCTGTAAGGCGTTTCAGGAAGCTTTGGGTACAGATTTGCGATTCAGTACAGCTTTTCATCCTC
>JAOWBW010002281.1:0-99723 GCA_026119855.1 Campanula takesimana
TTTTTGGTTACTACTACAGGTTGTTGTTGTTGTCACGGAGTGCACACCACAAGATACTGGCTCTCTTAAGGTTTAAAGGATCCTACTGATACAATTGAATCTATCATTGGCCCCAAAGTTCTTAACGGAAGTGAGTATGGAAGTGACATAGATGTTGGTGCTGTTCTGATTCTTAAGCAGGTATGAAATATTTTTCTTAACATTACACTCCCTAAGGATATTTTCCTTAACATTTTGTTCTAAATATTTTGTTTTGTTGATGATATTAGTTGTTGTCTTCGCCCTCGCACGCTCAAAAAAAGTACTTAACATTACACTTTCCAATGTTTTTAAGGTATTCCCTAACGATTGTTAAGTTAATTTGTTGGACATGTAATATTTGGATTTATGTTATATTTCCTATGTGACCGGGATGTGGTCACTGAATTTTTTGGATTTATGTTATATTTCCTATGTGACCGGGATGTGGTCACTGAATTATTTTATTTATGTTATATTTCATTAGCACTACAAATGATAGAACAAACACAATTCAAATATCTTACAACAATACAAAGTCATTAGCACTACAAATGATAGAACAAACACAATTCAAATATCTTACAACAATACAAGTTCATTAGCACTACAAATGAAAGACAGACACAAGATAAATATCTTACAACATAATCCCATTGAAATGACGTGGAATTTGACCCAATTCAAATCTATTCCCTGTTAGTTGGACACCTCCGGCACGTGTGTCCTTCCTTCTTACAAGTTGAACAATGGATTATTCGTTTTCCAGATTGCCAGTCCATACTATTTCGAAGCCGTCTTGATTGTGGTCGTCCCTGCTTTGCATCGCGTCGAAGCATATCATTTGGTTCAAATATTGGCACCCGACCATCCACATTCCAATAGTCCTCATGCTGCAATGGTTCAAAAGTCCCTGACCATGTTTTGTAGTATGACCCGAGAGTGTAAAATTGATCAACGTAACTACGACCATCGACATTCATGAATGTGCAACATGCAATTGCATGGGAACACGGCAAGTGATATGCGACCCATTTTCCACATGTGCATGTACGCTCATCAAATCTCACAATTTGAGTATTTCCACCTTTTTCACCACGACGTCCGGTTGTCACTTGAAACACTCCCCTGTTATTTACGTTGAACGGTCGAACATGGTGTGACCCAGCCTTTTTGGTGTTGTAGTTGTATCGACGATGGATCCTTTGGCTAAATTTGTATAGTGCATTAGGGTTATTAGTAACACCCCCTAATGCATTCATTGCAAACCCCAGTCTGCTGTGAAAGTATTCCACACAACGGTAGAAAGAAGTCTCAACAATAGCTGTTATTGGCATACCACGTGATCCTTTCATGACCCCATTAAAGACCTCAGATAAGTTCGTAG
This sequence comes from Campanula takesimana, assembly GCA_026119855.1. Taxonomy (NCBI): domain Eukaryota; kingdom Viridiplantae; phylum Streptophyta; class Magnoliopsida; order Asterales; family Campanulaceae; genus Campanula; species Campanula takesimana. Next base: position 1,406 of record JAOWBW010002281.1, read on the forward strand.
TCATAATACCATATCTATAACCACCATCATGCGCCAGTGTCCACTTCTTCTTATATATATGCTCAAACCACTTGATGGCTTCTGGGTCAACTAAACGGATCAACTCTAAAGTATTTTTCAATTTTCTATCTTGGTGAGCACAACCAGCAACCCAGAACAAACGCTTCAAATCACTACCATGATGCTTCTTCAGAAAATTTGCTCTCATATGCCTCAAGCAATATCGATGATGCACATTTGGCCACCAAGTATCTTCTGCAACTGTAGCAAGAATGCCATTATGACGATCAGAAAGTAAGCATACCTCACGACCCTTGATAATATGTTGACAAACAAGGCGTAAAAACCAACTCCAGAGAACATGGTCCTCTTTTTCAACAATAGCAAAAGCAAGAGGAACGATGCTGTCGTTGGCGTCAACACCCATAGCAATGAGTATCACCCCTTTATAACGTCCATGTAAGAACGTTCCATCAACAGACACGACAGGACTACAATGAGTGAAAGCTTGAATACAAGGCCCGAATGCCCAGAAAACACGATCAAACTTTTATATACACCAGGTGGAGGAGGATTATAATACTCAACAATAGTTCCAGGATTGTATTTCTGAATAGCACCTAGGACACGAGGTAACCGAGCATAAGATTCTTTCCAGTCTCCAAACACTGAGCCAATGGCCTTTTGTTTCCCACACCATGCCTTCTTGTAAGAAATTGTCCTACCGTATTTCTCATTTATATCTGCAATAATAACTTGAACATTCAAATCAGAATCAGCCTTGACCTTATGGAGAATATGCCGACCAATAAACTTAGCATCCAAGTTGGGGTGATCAAGACTAAGTCCAGAATACAAACAACAATGATGGTCTTTATACTTGGTCACTTCCCAATATCCTATCTTCTTCTGACTCACACGAGCATAAAAAGGGCATGGATAGTCTTTCAACAAACACTCAATGGCCCACGTTCGGAGTGTGCTCTTTCTTACCTTAAAACGTCGATTGGAATGTATGTGATACTTCTTTATCTCATATTGCACCTCAATCTTCTTAGAAAATCGTATCCCTTTAGCCAATCCACCCTTCTCTCCATCCCATATCGGAAAACTACATTGATTATTAACAGCAATCACATCAACTTCTTCTCCAATATCATGATAAAGAGGATAGTCTGCTCTCTTATGCATTCGATTCTCTCTCATTTCGTACGCTACTAAATCTGATTCAATCCCATCATTCGGCCCATCGTCACCCTCGCTAATCTCACTACCGGTGCTGTTTTCTTCATCATCATCATCATCATCATCAGGAAACAACAAACTATCTATTTGTGCATCATAGTCTTCATCATCTTCATCATCTTTCTCATCTTCATCTAAAACATCATCATCAGCCGGAACATCCTCACGTGGCACTCGTCTACGACGCGGTCTCTGGTTACTTGGACCCTCGTCAGGCTCTCGGTTGTAACTCTGCGAATTATCATAGAATGTCTCTGTACTTGGACCCTCGTCAGGCTCTCGGTTGTAACTCTGCGAATTCACATAAAGTGTCTCTGCCTCTGCATAACGTTCATTCGTATCTTGATTATAACCAATGTCATTCCCACCCCCACGGATATCAAACACCTCAATAGCCTTCATGATAATATACAACTGCAAGTTACTCAACCCACCAAATTGAGCATTAACATCAAACATTAACGCCACACCATTATCGTTTTGGATGTGAAATGGAAAGTAATTTGCAATTCCATGGTCAAAGGAATGAGGAAACCTACAAATAACTTCCAGCTGAAATCTTGTTCGATCTACCCCAATATGTTCATACAACTGATCAATCAACTCAGTGTAAGTCCATCTATGTATCGCTCTAAGACCAAATTTTGGTCCTTTTTCAAAAAGAGGACCATTAAATGGATCTTCATCATCCCCTCCCCAGTAGCACATGAAAATAAGCGGTAACCCACTCATCGATACCCTAGAACCCTAGAAAATGATAATAACAGTCAAAATCTTAAATTTATCATTTCTCTCTACAAATTCACTAAAAAACCTAAAATAAATAACATCAAACACAAAAATGACATATAGATAGAGATCTTGGTGTACCTTTTTGCTTGATCTGAGTATTTCAAGAAATGGATTTGCAAAATCCTCTCCTCTTTGCATCCCTTCTTCTTCATCTCTCTATTTTCAGATAAGATGGAGATATAATGAGCAGCACATACTGAAACCTTATCTTATTGTGTGGGTTTAATGTAATTCGCTACTTGAAAAAGCGAATTAATGTAATTCGCTACTACAGGAAGCGAATTATCTTAACCTTAATTAACCCCGTAATGCAAAGCACGCCTAATCTGGTCAAAGAGTAATTCGCTTTTGGCATTAGCGAATTACTTAATTCGCTTTTTCTAGAAGCGAATTACTTCAAAGTTGGTCATTTTGGTACATACTTTGAAAAAGGTGATACTTTGGTAAATACTTAGAAATAAGGGAATTATTTGAGAAAAAAATCATTTAATTTTGGTAGGTTTTCTTTCTTACTTAACTACTTTCTTTTTAAATTTTTTTACTTCCAAGATCACATCCCTATTCTTGCTTAGAAATATAATGACTTTTTTTTTTAAAGCAAACGCAGAGACATTCATTATACTCGATCTCTCAGTCCCAGAATAAATGTTGCCCTTTTTTTACATTAGTACAAAAGAACTTTGAGTATTAATTTTAAGTTAATTTAATTTTCAATGAAAATTTAAAGTTGCTCTTAATAGTACTTATATTGATGAATCAATAACAAGTTTTGTAATTTTATTTAGATAATTAAATCAACACAAATTTGTTGCTCAAAGTTTCTTCGGACTAATGTAAAAAAAACCGCAACATTTATTTCGGGAGGAGTATTAATTATGTGCTGAAAAGAAGAGTCCAAATTCTCTGTGACAATTTGTGTACCACTTCATGTGCTACAATTGATCTAATGGCTCACAGTTATTGAGAAGGTATCATAGTAATATTTTGCAAACATGTGAACGGTTGGATTACAAGTGGTACTTGGAGTGATACACAAAAGTGGTGCATGAGATCTCGACTAAAAAAAAAAGAGTATCGCCTAAACATTTTGATTATCCTTCTGAGTAAGTGAACCTTCTGTCAAGTGAAAATTTGGGAAAAAACTTGTTTTACACTCACTTAGTATAAAACATGTTTTCATATCTTGAAACTTGTTTGACATTAAGAGTTGAAAACATATTTTACACTAGTTTGAGTGTAAAACAAGTTTTTCATAAGATTAACTCTTCTGTCAAAGATTCAAAGTTGTAAATAATTAGAGAAATTAAGGAAATACACCCTCCGTCCCAAATTAATGTTCTTACTTTGACTTTACACGGAGATTGAAAAACAGTAAATGTTTTGAGTAAGAAAAGTAAAGTAGGAGAGAGAAAGTGTGTAGGGAGTTTTTGTTGTGAGAATGACAAGTGAGTCCACTTTCTATATTAGGTATAGATAATAAAGTAAAGTAAAAATCTTAAATTAAATTAGGACCGAACAAAAAAAAAAGTAAGAACCTTTCAAGCTTTAAAGCATGACATAGGGAGTAATGTTTTTTTTTTTGAGCTAAGATGGTGATTGTACGTTGACTTTTGCATTCGTTAAGACTATGCACAGTGGATTAAACGAAATTTTTCATTCAACACCCACTTTATCACTCCACATCAGCTTCTCTCTCTTCCAACTCATCCATTCAACACTCATTCAACTTTTAACCGTACAATGGTTTGTTTAATCCACCATTCAACACTTTTCCCACTCATTATCCTATACCCCACCACTTAAATTTATTTTTTATTTTTTATTTTTATGATTAGTGTTGAAATAGTTATTATTGGGATCCATTTCAAGAAAAAGATGGGTTTTTTTTTTGTCGGAATACAAAGAAACTTACGTCAATTTAAAGAGAGAGAAAAAATAGGAATTTTGGTGTAAAAAAAAATAATAAAAACATTTTATTTGAAATAATTGAGCTCAAACAATTGAGATAAAAAAATAATTCGTCAGCCAATGGGGAGGTGCCAAGTGTCAAAACCAGGAAAAAGAAAAAAAAAAGGTTGGCCTTCACCTCACACGCGCCCTTGTCGGCGCGTGTAGAGCACGCGCTTCACTGGCCCAATACCTTGGCGCCACGTGGCAAAACCGGGGAACAATTTCTCATTCACATTCGTTGAATCCATTCAACGAATTCCTCCATTAAACACCCATTCACACACCATTGCACTACTTTGTGTGTTTAATGGGCCATTAAACACCCATTAAACACACCATTGTACATTGTAGGTGGTCAACAAAGTAAACATGTTTCCTTAAAAAAAAAAAAAAAAAAAGAAAAAAAAGTAAACATGTATAGTGATGTACAGTACTACCTAATCGCTGGCGTAGAAAGAGCACGTGTTGAACTAGTCTAGCAAACTTGAAATAATGATGTCATGACTTTCCCACGGTTTGTTATGAACCGACGAACAAGTGGCTCTTGATCAATCAAAACAAGTTTTTTGAACAGCTGCACTATATCATTCATTTTAAGGCAAATGCCATCGTTTATAAATTCTTATGGAATCTATTACAGTCTTATCTAAAGACCTGCCGATCTATAACACTGTCTATTACAAGTTCTTATTGCACAGCTAACCCCTATGGGGTTATGAAACAAAGTTCTTATTGCACAGCTAACCCCTATGGGGTTATGAAACAAAGGGTTCTCTACAAATTCTCCTAAGGGAGAATCGAACCCAGGACCTCCCCTTCAAGGGAAGCCCTAACACACCTACCCGATACCACTAAGCCAGAAGGCCTTTGGTATCAAAACAAGTTAAAACCATTAATATGATGAACTGTAAAACTGGATATTCGTAAATCATAAAATTGTGGTTCAGGTTAGTTTAAGGTTAGTGTTTGAAAACTCGCGTCTGAACTCTGAACCGCCAGTTGAACAAGTTGAAAATCAGTTTAGTTAGTATGACCGTTTAGGCTTGGGACGTGTTGCGTGTGTGAGTGAGTGACACGTGTTGTATGTGTGTGGTACCGTTTAGACTAGGCGTGTGGGATGTGGGTGTGTTAATTTGTGCGTGGTGTGTCGTCTATGTGTGAGAGAGAGAGAGAGTCTACTCAAACTTCTCTAATTATTTTCACTGGGCGGTAAAAAACTAGCCATTAGTTATCGCCTAGTCAGTTTAGAAAATCAATTTCGGTTAATTTTACACTATGGAACAAGCCTGACAATGTTGACCCGTTACCTACTAACCCGCACAACCCAACCCATCATAACCCAACCCATTTAAGTTAGCAGGTTGAAACGGGTTACCTGTCTCAACCGTCAAGCTTAACTGGTCGACCTGACCCATTCCGCTTTAACCCGTAAACATAAATAGGTAGAATTAATAAATTTAAGGCACCTGGCCAAAAAATAAACGGGTCGACCCGTTTCAACCCGCCAACCCAACCCGTTTCAACCAAAACCATTTGACCCGGCAACTTAAACGGGTTGTAGCGGGTCGACCCGTTTCAACCCGTTAACCCGCCTCAACCTGACCCAACCCAACCCGCACAATTGCCAGGCCATCACCCTCCCACCCCATTAATTTCTCACACCAGCTATTTAATTTCTCTCTACTCCTTATATTAGTTACTTCCGTTATCTCTCATTTATAACTGTCATCCAATATTTTTTTAAATTTCAAACAAAACATGTACTCCCTCCGTCCCATCTTAAACTTCAAAAATTTTCATTTTGGGCGTCCAATCTTTGAATTGAACTAAAGTTGATTTGAGTACTATTTTTTTTATTTGAAGGATTTTTTATAAAACATATCATTGACTCACCATTATAAATAGAGGCTTGACCAATAAGTCCCCAACCAAATGAAAACGACCAATAAGAACAAATATTTTTCAAACTCGCCAAAAAGTCTTTGAATATTTGTTAGACCAAAATGTCCCCAACTGCAATTCTCGGGTGCTACCTGTGCCTTGTGCGCTTGATGGATAGAGATTGAATTAATCCGCTGCTTCGCACGCTTCCTTCTCCCCACCCATTCTCTCTTTCTCTCTCTCTATCTCTCACTCTCTCTTCCTTTTTTCCCTTAAAATTTTAAAATATGACATCTCACAATCTAAAAATCAAAACAATAATATGAAACTACCGTTTTAATCGTAATTTTAAGACGAATAAAACAAGTACTCTGAACATATAATTTAAAATTAAATATTTTTTTCACTTGTAAAAATTTGAGAAAATTATTTTTCATTTCTCAATTAATTTTTATATGATTATATAGTTGTGTGGTTTCACTGTTTTATGATTATACAGTTGTATATTGGGTTAATCTCACTTTGCTACCTCAGGGTTTACATGCTAAATCACTTTGGGGCCTATAGTTTTATTTTTCTCACTTTAGAGCCTGAACTCTCATTTTCGCATCAATTTAGGGCCTAAATAAACATTCCGTTATATTTTAAATAGAAAGTTGGAATATCTCATCCTAACACCTATTTTCTCTTGAGCATTTGATATTCTCACTAGAATAATGGTTGAACCAAAATAGTTTGGCTAGTACACCCAAATCAATTCCAGGTTCATTAGCTTTTGTTTGATTTGGGAGTTTCAGTGATATTGTTGCTTAGATTATCACTTATTTAATGCCAAGAGTGATCAATTGACTCATAAGTTTTCTTTAAGTCAATCTGTTTTTGTTTTGATAGTACTCTTTTGATGTTTGGGTGATTCTTAAATTAACTTTTTTATTTCAAAAATTTGGCGAAACTGGGATTTTATAATTTCAATAATTCTCTCAAGAAAAAAAATATTAATACTATTGTTTTTTGTAACCGTTTTCCCAATTTCTGTGTGATAACTAGTTTATGCTTGATGTTGCTACTTTCTTTCTAAGTTATAGCCATACCCAGTGAAAGAAATATATATATATATATATATTTCTTTCATATATATAAAAGAATACTCGCAATTAAAAGAACTTTCACATTGACTCCTAAATAGTTTGTTTGGGTCTATTAAATTGTAGGGGAAATATTTTCAAAAATAAATAAATAAGAAGGAATTACTTTATGAGTTTTTTGTTTGAAATAGTATTTCATAAGCCAAGAGTTTGAAAGCTTAAATATACTAATCACTTGAAAAGACCAAAAAACCTCAGAAAAAATGGGTTTTAGACGGCACATGTTAACTTTCCGTTTAAAATCTTACATAACTCTTGCTTGGGCTCTAAATTGATACAAAAACGATAGTTTGGGCCATAAAGTGAGAAATATAAAACCATAGGCCCCTAACCGATACAACATGTAAACATTAGGGTGCTAAAGCGAGATTAACCCGTTGTATATTACACAAGTGTTATTTTGTTTTTTCATTTTAATTGAAAGACTAAAATGAATACAAATTATTTATACCCTTTTTTTTTTGGGGGGGGGGGGGGGGGGATGTGTGTGTGTGTGTGTGGGGGGGGGGGGGGGGGGGGGAAGGGAGAGGAGATATTGAATGTAATACCAAGTAGAAGCTATGGTAACCATGTGGCATTAGCTTGGATCAGCAAAAAGAGAGTCATACCTTCGAAAAGCAATAGATTTAGTGTCAATAAGAATGTTTCGGAGTAAACTACTTTTCCGCCCCTCGTACTATGGCCCCAACATCAATTTGACACCCGTACTATTGAAACAACAAATGTATGATGCGTACTATAGTTTTATTAGCAAAATTAACCAATTTACTATTCAGTCGTTAACTTTTTTTAACACAGGTTATTTTTTAACGAGCATTAATTTATAACTAACTTTTGTTATCTCCATCAAAACCAAATCGCATATGTAAAAATCGAATTCCGACTTCGTTAACCGTTGGATCGTCGTGAAACTTCTCGGCTTTGGTCGCATCCCCTAGGCGCACATGATGACCGTTGGGATCTTCCAAATAATTGCCGGAGAGGGAGAAATGGCCGGCGGCGAAAACTGGCGAAAATCTCCAAAAATTCGCTATATTAAAAATCAAATTCCCGCTTCATTAACCGTTGGATCGTCGTCAAATTTCTGGGGTATGTTCGCATCACTCAGGCGCTCATATTGACCGTTGGGATTAGTAAAAAAATCAGCGGTGCCGGAGATATGGCCGACGGCGCAAATCCGGCGAAAAACTCAAAAATCGTCCCAAAAGTTAGTTTTGTTAAAATAAATTAATGCCCGTTAAAAAAATAATGTTCGTTAAAAAAGTTAACAAATGAATAGTAAATTGGTTAATTTTGCTAATAAAACTATAGTACGCATCATACATTTGTTGTTTCAATAGTACGAGTGTCAAATTGATGTTGGGGCCATAGTACGAGGGGCGGAAAAGGAGTTTACTCGAATGTTTCGAAATAGCAAACTATTCATTTCTGACCGTCGACATATGGCAATAGTTAGCAACCATTTTATAAATCAAATTGCTAAATACCATTTGGTCCAAAATAACTGTTACTTTTGGTCAAACATATGTAAGTTTGACTAATAAATTTAAACAAAAAATAATGATCCTAATAAAAATATTAAAATAGTTATTAAAAGTATTATTAATTATAATACAATGACAAATTTTAGATTTTTATTAGCATCATTATTTTTTATTTAAATTATTGATCAAAGTTAATATGATTGATCAAAAACGACAATTATTTTGGACCAGAGGGAGGGAGTAGAAATAAAAAAAAAGCAAAATAATAAAATTTGATGACTATTGTCCCCAGCGTCATGTACCAACCTCATGAATAATTACTTATTTTCTTCTTGTAAAAATTGGCGATTAATCTCTCGAATGGAATGTACCAACCAATTTTGTGCCAAAATCTTGCGTCAAACGCATTTTACGTAAATCCCAGGAAAACGTGTTTCGGTGGCATTTTTAAACATGTAGAACTACATTAAAAAATGCGCGGTGGCATTTTTGTAAATAATCGGAACTTCTCAAACGGTTCTGGATATCAATATAAAGCTTTCTGGATATGATTTTCAAGCACATAAACTTTCTGGATATCAAACTCAAGAGGTTCTGGATATAGATAACAAGGTCTTCTGGATATAATTTAACAAGCATCGCATGAGTTTTTTTTTTTTTTTTTTTTTTTTTTTTTTTTTTTTTTAAAGCTGAAACGAACCTTTGTGATATTCAAAACCTTTGAGATATTGATAGCCAGTACCTTTGAAAGTGATAGCCAGAAGATTTTTTTTGAAATGAAATTTGAAGAGCAGTTGGTCTGTCAATAGATAGCTTGAAACAATGTTTAGGATGACCCGATGCTGTGTTGCGAAGGTCCAGCGAGTGTGTTGAGGAGCGCCAGATGATTAGAAAAAACACGTTTTTCCTACTCATTAGTAAAACGCGTTTTACATAAGACTAACCCATTTTGTTTTGTCGGTCAATTTTTTTTTTTTTTTTTATCAATATAAACGAACTGAGATTGAATGTGAGGCACAACAACTAATTTTTCCATCGTTCTTAGATCAATATTGTCAATACATTATTATAAATGGACCTATCTATTACCTCAGACAAAGCTTGAATATCTATTTAGTCCAATTTAAAACTCGTTGGTGGCAATTCTAGTTAAAATGTTTTTATTCAACTTCCATACCTACGACATTATATTATTTAAGTTTTGTAGAATTTATATACCCACGCATCATCTAGCTAACGAAATTTCTTGTGTGCTTCGTCGGTTTCATTATTATTTATCTAAAATTTTAAAATTTGGTAATACTAAATTGTTACACTTCAAAAAATAAATAGGGACAATTGCCCCCTTAGATAAGCTAATGGTGGCCTCACCACCACCTCTTAATAAGAAACAAACAATCAGAAAAAGAATAGTGAACTATTAACATGGAACAAAATGGGTCGTTTGTTTGCAAAGGAAGTAGGTAGATTACATAGAGATCTCTTATAAATTGAAGATGCCAAACATTATTATTTTTATTATTATTTTGAGGTGGTCTCCCATGAGAACAAGGGGATCCGTCTCATGTATGAAACGGGTCGCCCCATGACCCATGGGCATGACCCGCCACGTGGCAGCCTCCCAGAGGTCAATTTTTTTTTTTTTTTTTTTTTTTTGAGTTTTTATATTATTTTTTCGGCTTTTCAGCCGTTGACCAAAAGTAATAGTTATCATAACTTAATGTAATGACTGAATACTTCTAAAGTAATATTATTCATAAGTAAACGTAACACCTGTTTTACAAAAACAAAAGCTCATTTTACCCATTTTTTCAAATGTAATACTAACTATAATTACATGTAACCCAAACAATATCTAAATGTAATTATCATTTATACTGAAATGTAATAATGCTTTTGCAAAAATGTAAAATATTGTGTATTTTGATTTAATTTTTTGAAATAAAGTAACATTTGAAAAGTAACAAACTCATATATATGAATGTAATTGTTTGTACAAGTAAATGTAACACTTTAATAAAAGAAATTATAACATATTTCTATAGATAATGTAATACTTTTACATGTAACACTAATCAAGTGTTTTTAGCTCTAAAAATGTAAATGGTTGAAATATTACTTTTTCTATACATATGTGTTACAATTATGTATAAACATTATTACATATAAGTAACACGTTCGTTACATTTTAGTTGTAATAAGTATTACTTTTGGCAAACGAAGAAAACATAATAAAAAAAAAACACTGTTACTTTTCTATATATATGTATTACTTTTATTTATACAAACTGTTACTTTATATGTATACAGTCATTACATTATGTTATAGTAACTATAACTTTTGACAAACCGGAAAAAAAAAAACCAAAAAAAAAAATATAAAAATTTTAAAAAAGCAAAAAAAAAAAAAAAAATTTGGGCCTATGAGAGGCTGCCACGTGGCAGGTTCAACCCCTGGGTCCTGGAGCCGGTCGTGGGTCGGGCGGTGGGTCAAAAACCGACCCGTCTCTTGGATAAGACGGGTATAGCAGGTCTCACGGAAGTTTTAGTCTATTATTTGTTAATGCTCCATCGCACCTCAATTCAGTGTGAGCAATCTGTAGCCGCCTAAATATAAAATTAAATTTCCAGAAGCGAGATGGAATTTTAAAGGTTTCGGATAAAATCAATCCGGCATTTTGCTTATACCTGCCGACTGCAGTAGACTAGTTGGTACTCGTTTTCTCTTCTATCAAAACCAGAGTCTTGATAGACCTAGTCACCATGCAATGTCACTTTAGTTTAAGAGTCATTGTAGTAGTCAATATTTAAATCACATTCTTTTTCTATTCCATTTGTGGTGGGGAGGGGTGGCATTGATTTTCTAAAGGATAAAATTAATAAACAAAATTAAGGATTAATTAGAAATGAAATGTCAACTATATTCAAGGTTTCAAAATCGCTAATCGGCCGTTAGGCGCCGGAGCCAGGCGTGGCGCCTAGAGGCCTAGATGAAGTCTAGTTTGGTCCGAGAATAAGATATAATTTACAATATCGTGGTGAAATAGTGTTGAAAATGTCACTAAAACATGCAAACAATTAATTTAAATGTAAATATTAATAAATTTAATACAATTTTCAACTGAGTATACTAATATTAATAATTGTAGGCGGGCTCTTAGACATATTTGAAGTTAATCGCGGCATTCTAATGGAAATTTGATGCATTTTTTTTTTAAATATGACCTAGGAGGATTTGAATTAAACGTGACGATGACTGTCTAGTGCCTATGCGAACGATTTTTAGAACATAGACTATAAGAAAAGAAGCATGAGAGAATAATAATTCTTATTGATGTATTTGGTACACTTATATACATGATTCATTGGTACACTTAGGGCCGTAAACGAGCCGAGCCGAGTCGAGCTTTGGGGTGTCGAGCTCGAGCCCACTTGCTTGTTCGAGCTCGAGTCGAATCGAGCTCGCGAGCTGCTCGCGAACAACTCGAGTCGATATCGAACTTGAGTTTTAACGAGCCGAGCTCGAGCTTAGACATTTTTTTAAGAAAAATATGGTCTTAACGAGCTTATCGAGCCGAATTCGAGCTTATCGAGCCGAGTTTGAGCCGTTCGAAAACAAAAATTCAATTTTAATGAGATTATCGAGTCAAACTCGAGATTTTAACGAGCTAAACGAGCCGAACACGGTCGGCTCGATAACAAAAACGAGCTTGACAATCGGTTCGAGCTCGACTCGAGCTACACCTCGAGCTCACTCGAGCTTGAGCTTTCACAAGCCGAGCCCGAGCCGAGCTCGAGCCAGCTCGGTTCGTATAACAGCCCTATTTGTCTGTACACTTATATACATGATTCAATAGAGCTATTTTAGGAGGAGATAAATTACAATCAGTTATACTAAACTATAGAAAGAAACTTTAGGAACAAGATTAGAAAATATCTTTCTTTCTTTGATTGCATGAGATCCTCGTTTGATTCTTGGAGATTAGGTGTATCGTTAGGCCTGGACTCTAGGGGCCCTAGAGTCCAGGCCCCAAATAACTATTTCTTTATCAATGATCACTCCAACCATCGGCACAAATTGAAACTCTTTGATCTAATTTTGATAAAACATCAATTAAAAAATGTTTATATTCCAAAACCACTTTTTTAATTTCGCGTACGAGAGTCGTACGTGGTACTTTGGAGGCGGCCGGATTTAAAGAAAGTCTAATAAACCGTTCATAAAATTCATCATCCGCAAAGTTAAAAGCAAGCCCTTTAACACACACAAATTTGCACAATTCTTTCCTATAAACGACATTATTAAACTTAAATAAGACCGAAGACGTCCCTTGGGTGTTAGGTTGAGCAAATTGTAATTGAGCTTGATCACTCTCAATCCCAACTTTTTCGGGATGTTTGCTATTGAGGTGGGTGTTCAATGATCCATGCCCTCCACCTATTGTGAACGCGTAACTTTTGGTACAATAGTTGCATTCCGCTCGAAAATGTACAAAGTCGTTGGGGTCAATTTGTACTTTTCGGAAATAGATCGTAAAAGTGTCGGATTTGGATTCTCGTGGTCGACGTTGCCCCCGACCACCTCTCCCCACGCCCCGAGCTCGGCCTCGGCCGCCCCTACCACTTTGAGCAACATTTTCTTTAACATTTTGCTCACTTTCCTCAAAATGTGACTCAAATTCTAGGTTAAGTGAGGAAGAATCAACATGTTCCTTGCCGCTCCTTTGAGATGAGGCCATTTGTTAAAAAACTAACTGAAATTGTTTCGAAACTGACTGAAAATCGCAAAAAAACTGACTGAAAATGATGAAAACACAGATTTTGTCAAAAAACTAACTGAAACCGTAAAAAAAACTGACTGAAACTATCAAAAAACAGACTGGAATTCGAAAAAACTAACTGGAAAATGTTGTGAAAGTGAAACTGACTGGAAATCACTAAAAACTGACTGAAACTGATGAAAAACACAGATTTTGTTAAAAAAACTAACTGAAAATGTCAAAAAACTAACTGAAACAGTAAAAAAATGACTGGAATTCGAAAAACTAACTGGAAATGGTTAAAAAACTGACTGAAATTTTCGAAATAAATTACAAAAGTTATTTTGTTAGAAAACTAACTGGAAATTGTTAGAAAACTGACTGAAATTCTGCAAACTAACTCGAAATATGAGAGATTGTGAGAGACTTTGGAATTAGTAGAGAGAGAAAGAGTAGAGAGAAGGTGTGGAACTAAAATGCTAGGAGGGAGGGGGTATTTATATCTTTGCAATGTTTGACAATTTTTTTTTCATTTTTGGCCGCCTAGTTAAGTGAACTAACGGCTAGTTTGAAAACTAGCCGTTTTTGGACAGTGTCAGACCTGTGGAAGTGTGGGGGGCCCAGGTGTAAAAGCTGAGAAACTAGCCGTTAGCCGGTTAAACTGCCGGTTTATATGACCGGTTTAACCGGCGGTTGGTTCACGGTTACAAACCGGTTATTAACCGGCGGTTGACCGGTTTTGAAAAATCCTAACCTTAACCGGACCGGCTAACCGACGGTTCACGGTTGAGGCGGTCGCCGGTTAACCGGTTGGCCGGTTTTGACCGGTTAAAAACCGGCGGTTAGCCGGTTTCTGGTTTAAAGTGGCCAGCTCTATCTGGGGCCTTGAGCCCAGATACAAACCCCAAATAGGAAAAGCCAGATACAAAATTTCTCATACACCCCTCACCAGTAAAAAAGCTACAAAAAGACTAAAATGCCCTCATATCTCTTCCCACCCTTACTTGTTTTGTCAAATCCTAGTCAGCTCTTATAACTTTCACTTAATTATATATAAGAGTAAAAAAAAATCATTTTTTTTAGAAAAAATAATACTCCCTCCGTCCCGCCGAAAACTTCAAAAAAAAATTATGGCACAAGAATTAAGGGAAAAAGTGAAAAAGGTGATGTGTTGTGAGTGTTGATAGTTGAGTGGGAGAGAGAAAGTGGGGTAAAGAATAGTTAGTGGGTTAGTGGATGTGAGTATGAGAAGTGGGACCCACTAATTAAAAAGTATTAAAAACTTTCCATTTATGGATTTTGCAATTTCTATGGGACGCCCAAAATGGTAAGTTTTGCAATTTCCGGCGGGACGGAGGGAGTAATATAATTTGGTCAAATATGGTCAAACTCGGTCAAACAGCAGTCAAACTCTTATAACTGACACATAATAAACATATAAGTCAAACTCGGTCAAATAGTAGTCAAACTCTTATAACTGACACATAATTAACATATAAGAGTAAAAAAAATTCACTTTTTTCATTTCTTTAGAAAACAATAATAATATTATTTGGTTAAATATGGTCAAACCAGGTCAAACAGCAGTCAAACTCTTATAACTTACACAATTAATATATAAGAGTCGGAAAAAAATATATTCTATTTTCATTTTTTAGAAAACAATAATAATATTATTTGGTCAAATTTGGTCAAACTCGGTTAAACAGCAGCCAAACTCTTATAATTGACACATAATTAACATATAAGAGTCAAAAAAAAAAATTAAAGATTTTTTTTAAAAAATATGATTTGGTCAAATTTGGTCAAACTCGGTCAAACAGCAATCAAACTCTTATAACTGGCACATAATTAACATATAAGAGTAAAAAAATTCACTTTTTTCATTTTTTAGATTTTTTTAAATATTAGTTGGTCAAACTCGGTCAAACATCTGTCAAACTCTTATATATGACACATAATTAACATATAAGAGTCAAAATATTCACTTATTTCATTTTTATAGATTTTTTTAAAATATTATTTTGTCAAATTTGGTCAAACTCGGTCAAAAAACAGTCAAAACTCTTATAACTGACACATAAGACATGTCCACCTCTTATAATTAACATATTAAAGTTAAAAAAAAAAACATTTTTTTCAATGTTTTTAGGAAAAAAAGGTTAGTATTATTTGGTCAAACTCTTATAACTAGTGTATAAGACCAATTTTTCTCTTATAACTGAAGTATAAAAGTCATTTCTTCACATTTTTTTTCACAAAAAAATTAAAATAATAAAATGTTATTGACTTTCATATTCGGTCAAACAACAGTCAACTCTAATAACTGACACATAAGACATGTCCACCTCTTATAATTAACATATAGAAGGAAAAAATATTCATTTTTTTCAATTTTTTGAGAAAAAAAAGTTAATATTATCTTGTCAAACTCAGTCAAAGTCTTATAATTGATAGATAAGATCAGTTGTTCTCTTATTATTGAATTATGAGAGTTTTTTTTTTTCACATTTTTATAATTTGACAAAAAAAAAAAAAAACAATTTCATTTATAATCGTAAAACGTCTTATATATTAAGAATGTAGAGTCTTATATAGTATAAGACTAAGAATCAATTTTATCTTATAAGAGTCACTTTTTTCATATTATAAGACCTATGAATGGTAATTTTTCTAGTGTTTTCCACATTTGATATTATTATCTAGTACAATGCATGCCAAATGAAACTCAGAAAAACAAACTAAATTTTTACCACCAGTCGAGCAGACATGGAATAAACCAAGAATCAAAGGGGACACTGTCTATAACGACCCCAAAACCCGTCCCTATTTATTTTATAATTTTGGGGATTTTAATTTGAACTTATATGTGCATTTTATGTGTTGCATCATATTTTATGATTTGCATATCTTACTTGATTAATTGTGTTATGGGTAATGATACACAAGTAGAAAATAAGTGACGAAATCTTATTCAGACAGTTTATGTACGTTGGATGGAATCTTTTCACTGGGGTCCACATCTGTACCAAGTCTGTTTAAGGGCTCAAAACGTTCGCCAGTTATTCTCACTCTACAACTCTCGGAATACATATCATTTTCCTTGTGTTATTTACTTAGTTAGTAGTAATAATGGTTAAGGGAGTTAAATGATTAAGTTGAAACTTTAGGGTCCTTGTTGAAAATATAAGTTTAGGGGTTAAAGTGTTGAAAATTAAACTTGGATGACTAAAGTTGGAAAAATTGGTAAAAAAATCTTCTTATAACTTATCTTCTTCTCCCTCTTTCTCTGTGTTAGCATACTCAGAACTTTTCTACGTTTCAAATTAGGGTTAAGAAAAAAAAGGTAAGTTCAACATATTTCGATTTAATTCTTTTTATTTACTTATCCATTTTAAAATCTAATTATATAAAAATGATCAGTGCGTTGAGTAGGTCATTTCTACCCGAACAAAACATATTTATGCGATACTTTTTTCAGAAATAGGTAAGTTACTAATTCCCCTTTAAATATTAAAATGGTCATATATGTTATACTTGATACTTGTACTTGTTAATTTTGTGATTTGAATGACATTTGTGATACTTGTAATTTTGGGACAAATGGAGTATTCACCTTTTGTGTAGGAATGAAGAGTTAAATTGAAAGTAATGTTTTGGGATGGTTGTTGCACTCCTGGTAATAGTATAAGTGTTAGTAAGTTATACTCCTACTCGTGGGACGGATGAATTTGGCTTACAGGAGAAAATATTTGATGTTCTAAGATGTACTGATGAAGAACAAGTCAGGTTTGCTACCTATAAACTGAGTGGAGCAGCTGAGCACTGGTGGAGAGCTTTGAAAACAAATTGGGATGAGAATCATGTACCATATACTTGGGAAAATTTTCTGAGGAAGTTCAAGAAACATTTCATTCCTCGGGTAGATCAAGACAAGAAGGAAATGGAGTTTCTTAACTTGGAGCAGAATACTATGTCTGTAGCTCAGTATACATCCAAATTCACGGAGTTATCCAGGTATTGTAATCACTTGGTGGCAACTGAGGAAAGCAAGGCAACTAGATTTGTAAAGGGTTTGAGAACTGTGATTCGAAGTCAACTAGTATCCCACAAGTTGCAAGATTTTCAAGATGCTGTTGATAGAGCATATCAGGTGGAGCATGATATAGAAGAGCATAAGAGGAAAGTTGAATTGGCAGGTACAGGAAGGCAACGAAGACCTCAACCACAGCGTGGTGATAATCGAGGAGGTCAAGGAACACCATCACAATTTAGAAGTCAACCGCAAGGACAACCAATTATCAGGAATCAAGGTAACACCCCGGGAAATCAAGGTAGAAGAATATGTAATTACTGTCACAAGGAAGGGCATTCTGAAGAGCGATGTTGGAAGAAGCAGGGAAAGTGTTTGATTTGTGGTCAGCTTGGCCATTTTTAGAGGGATTGTCCAAAAGCAAGGATTGTACCATATAGGAGTGGAGCAGGATCATCTCAGAGTCAGAAGAGGGATGCTGACACTCCCCCAGGTACCGGGATCCCCTAATAGAACCTCGAACCTGGATGGGAGTGCCTAACGAGAAACAAAAAACTTAACAAGAACTTAATGACATTTGTTTAACAAACTGACATGATATATATACTCTAGAGTAAGGAGCTATACTAGCTCACAACACGAGTTCTAGACAAGAAAATTTAAAACCAAACTTAATACATACACAGCGGAAACATGCCTAGCACATAAGCTGGCATTAAGAGTACTATACAAGATGTCTAGTGACAACAAGAACTGAACAAGACTGTCTACCCCAAAATAAGGAGTTATACAACCCAATACATCGTCCTCACCAAGTGTAAAAGGACACAAGCCCCAAAATAATCACGACCTGCGAAGCAAGCTCCCAACTATGTCGAGCCTCACTGCGCACTATCCTTCCTTTCCTGGGGGGGGGGAAACAAATAAAGGGTGAGATAAATCTCAGTAAGCTATTAGATGCAACTACATGACATGTTATCATGCAATTCAAGTAGATACTCAAATAATCATATCTCAAGTATCATCAAGTAACAAGTATATGAGAGGATAATCCACTCATCAAATAGCACATAAGGCTAAACAAGCAAGTTATAATGATATTGCTTCCTTCCTTATTCCTCCCAAGAATACCATTGTTGTCGAAGCTTGTATTACTTTGACATCACGATCAATAACAGGAACTGATTATTCAGTATATATCAGAAGACCCGGTAACCAGTGTCATTCTCAATATCAGTACTCATGATTATTCACGAGGTGTTCGGGACGGGAGTTTAGCATTCACTTAAGTCAGGCTTATTGCTCCAACTAAGGAAGCTATGCCCTTACTATGGCCGGTAGTAAGGGGTCGGGCGGAAATACATAGGGACCCGATTGTCACTTAAACCCCAGCTCTCGCGACAAGCGTGAACCTATACATTTTCGAACAAGCAAGGAGAACCAGCTGGACTCACACAAGAAAGTACAAGTAGATATTTACTTGAACAACGGGAGAAGAACTAATCCAAATGTAGTGGACTAGCTCAACAAGGAACATGCTTCAAGTACTCAAGAAGTCACCTTGTTATCAAGCAACTATATGCAATGTTTGCACATACACAACAAGAACATGTCTCATACACGTTAGTGCTTGTTCATAGCACTTCCAAGTTCACTACCATACATATGGTGTCAAGTGAAGTACAAGATTTTATTATCTTATATTCAAGTCTTAATCCATTTCTATGGATGTTCAAGTCATGTACAAGATTTTAAAGGTCTTATACTTCAAGTTATAATTCCAATCTTTGGACATTCAAGCAAGTATAAGAGTTATACATTTACTCTTACAAAATCCAACTCCTATTCTTAGGATGTTCAAGTCTAAGACCTTATGCTAATGCCTCTAAGGTGCACAATCATTGGATTCACAACAAGTATAACACATTAGTGCTTGTTCATAGCACTTTCTAGACATAAAGAAGAGATACTACTCTTATACTTATGTTTTCATTTTAATTCAATGAGTATACATGTTTAAAACCAAGTCTGATGCCCCTAAAGTATCACAACACTTGCTAGGACATCTTATACTAAGGTTATATACCTTAACTAGGGTTACTTCCAACTTATACAAACTTTAAACAAAATCTTTGTTTTTTCAGATAACTGTTCGGTCGCCCAAAATGTACTGTGCGGCCGCACACAAGCAGGTCACTTTCTTTGAAAAACCCTTCAGAAAGATGTGCGGTCGCATACTAATTTTTGTGCGGTCGCACAATGGACTAGAATGCGAAATTTTCATTTCTTTCCCAGTTTAAGAATTGTCCGTCCCAAAACGTAGGAGTAACTTTCTAGTAACAATTGCAACCACTCTAAAATGTAAACCAAACTAAATTTCCCATTTCAAGTTACTTTTGCTTTCTTACACAGAGGGTTTCATACTCCCTTTGTCCCAAATTTACAAATACCACAAAAATCATCCCAAACACAAAATTAACAATCACAAGTATCGAGAATAACATTTATGCATGTTATTACAAGTAAGGGGGAGCTAATAACTTACCTAGTCAAAATTCAAGTTGACCCAAACTTATTTCTGTTCGGCCTGGAACGCTCTATTCAACGCCACGAATATTAATCCGGGATCGGAATCAAGAACGGAGGAATAATTAAACTCGAGGAGTCGGGAATAGGGTGAAACCTAACCCTAGCTTTTAGAACAGAGAGAGTATACGTAATGATTTGGGGAAGAAATACCCAGAGAAGAAACCAAACAAGTTGATATACTTCAACTATCCAAGAATGACACTTAGGCCCCTCAAGTTTCACTTTTAACAAAAAGACCCCTAAAGTCAAATTTTCACAAATGACCCAAAAGTCAAAACTAGACATTTAACCACCTTAACTATTTAAAGCAGTTAAAAATTTAACCCAAGTAAAACTAGCACATAATATGCAAGTTCAAGTATTTAACAAATATGTCAAATATTTAACAAGAAATTCGATGGGTGTTACAGATGCCTAAGGGAAGCCTAAGGTGCAGGGTTGTATTTTTGCTATCAACCAACAACAGGCTTCAGATTCTTTTAACGTGATAGGAAGTATAATTTCTGTGTCTAGTTTGAGGGCACGAGCACTTATAGACCCTGGCTCTTTGCATTCTTATGTGTCTGTGCATTTTGCTTCTCGATTGCATGTTTCTTCTGAATCTCTTCCTTATGTGTTAGAAGTGTCTACTCCAATAGGGGAGTGTTTGGTGACTAATAATGTGTTACATGGCTGTGATGTGCATATTTGGGAGTATGTTTTATTTGCTGATTTAGTTGTTTTGCCATTACAAGATTTTGATATTATCTTGGGAATGAATTGGTTGAGTAAATACCATGCTTCAGTTGATTGTTATAAAAAGGTGGTTACATTTTCTATTTTTGATGTGCCTGAATTTACTTTTGAGGCTGCTCCTTTGGGTAAGGGAATTCGTATTATTTCTTATGTGAAAGCTAGAAAGTTGTTGCATCGTGGTTGTACGGGGTACTTGGCTAGTATTCTTGATACTACTAAAAAGTTGCCTGAAGTAGAGGATGTGCATATTGTGAAAGAGTTTCCTGATGTGTTCTCTACTGAGTGTTCTATGCCTCCTGATAGGGAGATCTAGTTTTGTATTGACTTACTTCTAGGTACTACACCGATATCTGAATCACCTTATAGAATGGCTCCAGCTGAATTAAGAGTTGAAAGTTCAATTGCAAGAGTTGCTTGATAGGGGTTTCATCCGACCTAGTGTATCACCTTGGGGAGCTCCTGTGTTGTTTGTAAAGAAGAAAGATGGGTCCTTAAGACTATGCATCGACTACAGAAAACTGAACCAGGTGACTGTGAAGAACAAATATCCTTTGCCTCACATTGATGATTTATTTGATCAACTCCAAGGGTCAGTTGTCTTTTAGAAGCTTGATTTGAGGAGTGGGTATCATCAGTTAAAGATTCACTCAGAAGACATTCCTAAGACTGCTTTTCGTAGTAGGTATGGTCATTATGAGTTTCTTGTTATGCCTTTCAGGTTAACAAACGCTCCAGCTATTTTCATGGATATGATGAATCGAGTTTTCAAGCCTTATCTTGATTCTTTTGTGGTTGTGTTTATTGATGACATCCTGGTTTATTCTAAGTCTCGGGAGGAGCATGAGCAACACTTGCGAATGGTTCTATCTATTCTTTGGGAGAAGCAGTTGTTTGCAAAATTCAGTAAGTGTGCTTTTTGGCTCGATGAAGTTTCTTTTCTGGGACATGTGGTTTCTAATAGAGGCATATCTGTTGATCCATAAAAAATAGAAGCTACTGTGAATTGAAAAAACCAGAATCAGTTACAGAAATTCAAAGTTTCTTGGGGTTAGCTGGGTACTACAGAAGATTCATCGAAGGGTTTTCTAAAATTGCAACACCATTGACTCAGTTGACTCGAAAGAATGTGCCATATGTGTGGGATGAAAAATGTCAAGTTAGTTTTGAAGAGTTAAAGAAAAGGTTGACCACCGCTCTTATTCTTGCACTGCCTAATGGAAATGATGAATTGGTGATTTATAGTGATGCTTCAAAAGAAGGCTTGGGGTGTGTTCTAATGCAAAGTGGGAAGGTAATTGCATATGCTTCAAGGAAGTTAACTCCAAGTGAGCAGAATTATCCGACCCATGATATGGAACTTGCAGCTATTATTTTTGCGTTACACAAATGGAAGCATTATCTATATGGAGCAAAGTTTGAGATTTTCACAGATCATCAGAGTTTGAAGTATCTTTTCTCCCAGAATGAGTTGAATAATAGACAGCATAGATGGATGGAGCTGTTGAATGATTATGATTTCACCATTTCTTATCATCCGGGCAAGGCGAATGTGGTAGCTGATGCTATTAGCCGGAAGTCTTAGGTAGCTTCATTGATGATACAGGAATGGAAGATGTTAGAACATGCTCGAGATTGGTGTCATTTTGAATCGAGGCATGGGGATATATTTGCGAATATCAGAGTATTACCAACCTTAATTCAACAAATCAAGGATGCTCAGAAAGATGACCCTGAATTAGTGAAGATTATGGGTAAAATAAAAGATGGTAGATTTGAAGACTTTTCTCTCAGTTCTGAAGGAGTATTGACTTTCAGAGGTAGATTGTGTGTTCCTAATGTTGATGGGATTAAACTTCAAGTTCTCGAGGAAGGCCATAAGTCGAGGTATACTATTCATCCCGGGAGTACCAAAATGTATCAAGATTTAAAGCAACACTTTTGGTGGAACAACATGAAGCGGGAAATAACGGATTATATGTCGAAGTGTTTAACATGTCAACAAGTTAAAGCTGAGCATCAAAGGCCCGCGGGATTGCTTCAACCATTAGAGATTCCGTAATGGAAGTGGGAACATGTTACTATGGATTTTGTGACAGGGTTACCTAGTACTCGGAGAAGGCATGATGCAGTTTGAGTGATTGTAGACAGATTGACAAAGTCTTCTCATTTCCTATCTATTGAGATTGGCTATTCGATGGAAAGGCTTGCTACTTTATACATTAATAAGATAGTGAAGTTGCATGGAGTTCCAATTAGCATTGTTTTTTATTGAGATCCTAGATTTACTTCTCGGTTTTGGCAAGCATTTCAGAAGGCTTTGGGTTCAGAATTGAGATTCAGTACTGCTTTTCATCCTCAAACAGATGACTAGTCAGAAAGGACCATTCAGATTCTTGAAGATATGTTGAGAGCTTGTTCTGTTGACTTTTCTGATTCGTGGGATATTCATTTGTCTCTTGTGGAATTTGCTTATAACAACAGTTTTCAGTCGAGTATTGGGATGGCTCCTTATGAAGCATTGTATGGGAGAAAATTTCGTTCACCTATTTGTTGGGATGAAGTAGGGGAAGCAAAGATTTGAGGTGTTGACATGGTTAATGATTCAGTTGAGAAGGTTAACCTTATTCGGGATCGATTGACTATTGCCCAGAGTCGTCAAAAGAGTTATGCTGATCACCGAAGGCGAGATCTTGAGTTTGAAAAGGGTGACTTTGTGTTTCTGAAAGTTTCAACAAAGGTGGGAATTAATAGATATGGGAAGAAAGGTAAACTTGCTCCTAGATTTGTCGGTCCTTTTGAGATTTTGGGAAGAGTTGGAGATCGAGCTTATCGTCTTGCGTTACCTCCTTTTCTTGACAAGATTCATAATGTGTTCCATGTTTCTATGCTTAGAAAGTATGTGTATGATCCATCTCCTGTGTTATCTGAGATACCTGAGGATATTGAACCCAGTATGTCCTATGAGGAGCATCCAGTTCAGGTGATTGATTCTAAAGTTTAAGAATTGAGAACTAAGAGTATTCCTCTTGTTAGAGTGGTGTGGAGGAACCATAATGTGGAAGAGTCTACTTGGGAGCTTCGGGATGAAATGGAGAGAAATATCCTTGGTTGTTTGACTCGTTTGGTAAGTTACTCTAAAATTCGGGATGAATATTTTTTAAAGGGGAGTGATTGTAACGACCCAAAAACCCGTCCCTATTTATTTTATAATTTTGGGGATTTTAATTTGAACTTATGTGTGCATTTTATGTGTTGCATCATATTTTATGATTTGCATATCTTACTTGATTAATTGTGTTATTTACTTAGTTAGTAGTAATAATGGTTAAGGGAGTTAAATGATTAAGCTGAAACTTTATGGTCCTTGTTGAAAATATAAGTTTAGGGGTTAAAGTGTTGAAAATTAAAATTGGGTGACTAAAGTTGGAAAAATGGGTAAAAAAAATCTTCTTATAACTTATCTTCTTCTCCCTCTTTCTCTGTGTTAGCATACTCAGAACTTTTCTACGTTTCAACTTAGGGTTAAGAAGAAAAGGTAAGTTCAACATATTTCGATTTAATTCTTTTTATTTACTTATCCATTTTAAAATCTAATTATATAAAAATGATCAGGGCGTTGAGTAGGTCATTTCTACCCTAACAAAACATATTTATGCGATACTTTTTCCGGAAATAGGTAACTTACTAATTCCCCTTTAAATATTAAAATGGTCATATATGTTATACTTGATACTTGTACTTGTTAATTTTGTGATTTGAATGATATTTGTGATACTTGTAATTTTGGGACAAAGGGAGTATTCACCTTTTGTATAGGAATGAAGAGTTAAATTGAAAGTAATGTTTTGGGATGGTTGTTGCACTCCTGGTAATAGTATAAGTGTTAGTAAGTTATACTCCTACTCGTGGGACGGATGAATTTGGCTTACAGGAGAAATTTAAGAATTCTGAGTCTGGCTCGTGGGCGACCGCCCATAATGGGGTTCGGCGACCGTCCACAACTACTGAAAGGTTTGGTCTGGGACAGAGCATTTTGGCGACCGCCCAGTCTGGTTTGGGCGACCGCCCATAATTGCTGAAAAGTTTAGTTGTTCTATTTCAAGTGATTTAAAGTTCAATCTTTGTCTAGGTATTAGGTGATATCCTAGAGTACCTAGAGGGTTGTTGTGGAACACCCTAGTGTTTGAAATTGGTTCCTTTGTGAACATAAGAGTTGTGAAATTTGACTAAATGTTAATTGGATTTGGTTGAACATCTTTTGGTGTGGTTTGGATTGGTTCATCTTTGTGATGTGTTTGGATTGATTCCCTACTTTGGAATCATTGCCCCCGGTTGTTGTTTAAGAAAGTATTCATTACTATGCTCGTTTGGAAGTCCAGCTGGTAATTGTTGTGGTGTCGGGCAGTGGTAGAGATTATAATGGCACACGAGCCAAGTTCATTGTAGGGCTTCTACTATTGGTTTCCCATTTTTAACCCTCTTCATTGGGCCACGGATTGGGTCTGGGCTAGCTCTCCCTTGTGTGAGTTTAGTCACCGTTTGGGTTATGACTTTGTGTCATTTTCCCCCATTGTTGTTGTTGTTGCGGTTGTTGTTATTGATTGGTTCATGAACCGGCTTCACCCATTTGTTGCTGCTCAGTTGATACCTCTCAGATGGTTATATGTTTGATTCGAGAACCTTGGCTCAGTATCCACTTATGAGTGTTTTATTCTGCCTTACATGTGGAAAGATGAGTTGGCTTTACCTATCATGTTACGTGCTATGTGAATGTTTATTGGAATTATTCAATTCCGAGTATCATTTCAGCATGTAACGTAGTTGCATTTTAGTAGCTTACTGAGATTCATTCTCACCCTTATTTGTTTACTGTTTTAGATAAAGGAGAGCCCAGGGGATAGGTCACTGCACAAGGGAGGACGTCGAGGTGGTGATTTTGGGTAAGACATTTTGGGATATGTGTTATGTAAAGGCTACATTATGTAAATGTATAACCTTTTGGGTAGTGTACCCGTGACTTCATCTTTGTATCACCTATTTTTGGAACATGTTGGTGAGTTGTAAATTTGTAAGTAAAGTATGTAAGCCTTGTGGCTAAGTACTTTGGATTGTGAAAGTTTGTTTATGTGAAAATGAAGTCAAGTTTTAAGTAAATGTGTTTTGGTTATATGAAAATTTTATGAAAGGACATTTCGAAAATTTTTCCTAAAATGTTTTATGACGTCTTCCGATCGTGTCCCGAGCGTGGGGCCAAGTAGGACCACGAGTACGGGGTGCGACACTGTCGGAAGAAGCGAAGGGGAGATTTGTGAGGAGAAACACAAGTGATGAAAATGGCGTCAGGTGACAGATATGTGTTTTACAATCGAGATCTATACATGAGAATAAGAAGATCCGGCGGAGTCTTCATTGCTGGAGATATGGAACCCAGAATCTTTAGGATCTGGTTAGTCTATGTCATAGATCTAACAGGAATCATTAAGTGCCATAAAGTCGACTCAGATCTGCATGAAAACGACATGAAATCACCGAGCGTCGGGCTGGAGAAGAAGATGAGACGTCGGACAAGTGGCAAGTGAGATGAACGCTAGAGAAAGGACATGTGACTGGTGGCCGGAGAAGATGGCGAAGAGAGGTTTGGGACACCAGATCAGTGCTAAAGCTGTCAGAATCGAATAAACTGTGATCTTTGTGGTTGATCGAAGAAACAAGAGAAGGTTGCGATGAGTTCGCCGGAGATGGAGTAGGCGCCGAAGATGGATCGGGTGCCGGAGAAAGGTTGCCGGTAAAAGTGGGAGCCGGAAAAGAGAGAGAGGGAGAGTGTGTGTGTGTGTGTGAGAGAGAGAGAGAGAGAAAGAGAGAGAGAGTGTGTGAGATCTGGTACAGAACGAAGAGGATCCGGCCAGATCTGGAAGGAGAGGCCGGCGGTTGATGAATGAGGTCACCGGAGTTACATTTTCCGGAGATGGTTAGAGAGATAAGTTTGATTGTGTGAGTGTGTCTTATTTTTAGAGAGAGAGAGAGAGAATGTGTCAAAATATCCAGAGGGAGGCTAGGGTTCTATATTGATACAAGGTCAGTTTGGGCATTTAGAAGTTTCATTAATAGGTCATGTGAGAGGCACATGGGTATGACGGGTGTCTGTGGAATTTCCATCTCGGATCAAGTCCTTATCTGACATTTAATCTCGGCCTCTCCTTATTTGTAATAAAATCTCAGATCAGGGGCCCTAGAGGAATAATTCCCCTGCAAGATGGACGGTTGGGAGGATAGACCAATCTGGAAATCTTGGACAAAAGTGTATTGAACTGTAGACGCGCAAGTGGCTTTGTGAGTATGTCAGTAAGCTGATCAGTACCCGATATGTGAGAGACACGTAAATTTTGTTGTTGAATTTGTTCGCGGACGTAGTGATAGTCGAGATTGAGGCATTTCATCTTTGAGTGGAAGAGTGTGTTAACAGATACATAAGTTGTGCCGAGGTTGTCATTGAAGATGATAGGAGACAAAGTGAAAAGAACTCGCAGTTCTCGGAGGAGATTTTGAAGCAATAGAATTTCATCCGTTGTTGCTATAACTGAACGGTATTATGTTTCGGTGGATGAGCGGGCAAGAGTTCGTTTTTTGCTAGAGCTCCAAGAGACTAGATTGCAACAAAGATCAGTGATATAGCCAGTTGTTGAGATAAAGTCATCCCGATCACCAGCCCAATCATAAGTAAAGGCATATGTACTGGGAGGGGAGAGTTTCGGCTAAGAATCAAGCCTTATGTGGAGGTTCCTGTGAGGAAACAAAGGGCTCGTTTAATATTTTCCTAATGAGATTCAGTGGGATGGTGCATAAACTTGGAGAGACAGTTGACTGCGAATGATATGTCTAGGCAAGTGAGTGAGAAACATGGTATCCCATCCATAAGTGCTCGATATTCTGTGGAGCTGTAGAATAGCATGAAGATTTAGTTTCTGTATATGCTTGGGGATATTATTTTGGAGGTGAGTAGTGAGTTTATATATATGGGTGCCAAGATGTAAAGTTTGAGCAGAAGGTAGGGGTGTTTTGGCTAAAGGTAGAGTGGGTGTAGGGGTTTATTGGACAGGAGAGGGGGGGGGGGCTGAAGTTTGTCTAGGAGAGGGAGGTGTTTCGTCCAAGGTTGAAGGTGAGTTAGTGGTCAGAGTTTATGTGGAAGAAGTGGCAGGAGTAGGTGTTGGATGAGTGAGAGGTTAGAGATGGAGAGTGTATTAATCATTAGTGTCAAGATGGGATGTGGTGTTGTTTTCAGTTTGGGAGGAAGAGGAGAATGAGAGTGTGTGTTCACTAAACTACACATGGCGGGAGACATATATTTTGTGTGTGGTAGTATCAAGGTATAGTAGTAAGTGCTTTGGGTGGAGGAATATCCAACAAATACACAAGGTTTTGAGCGGGGATTAAGTTTGTGATTGGTGTACCAACGAAGCCACGGATAGCATAAACACCAAAAACTATGAAGTTTTAAGTAATTGGGAGATTGGTTGTGGAGTTTGAGATATGGAGAAATATTTTGAAGAGTTGGAGAGGGCAAACGACTGATAAGGTAGCAAGTGGTGGCAAATGTAAGGGACAAATATTTTCTAGGCATGGATGAGTGAGTAAGAAAAGATAATCTGGTTTCAATAATGTGTTGACGTCGATGTTAGGAGTAACCATTATGTTCGAGTGTATGGGGAGGAAAGGTGAGATGTGCGATGCCATGAGAGGTGAGAGTAGTGCGAAGGCCAAGATATTCACCGCCATTGTCACTGAAGATGGTGATGATTAGACGATTGGAGATTTTTTTGACTAGGGTTTCGAAGTGAGAAAGACATGAGAGGCATCATTTTTATGTATGGGAGGGTAAAACCAAACATAGTTTAAAGACATGAAGCAACAAAAATTATGTAGTACTCAAAACCATCATATAAGAGGGGAGGGGAGATGTCCAGATATCACCATAGACAATGTCAAGAGGGCCATTTAAATGAATTGTATTTGAATGAAATGGAAGTTTGTGACTTTTATTGCAAGTACATAAATTGCAATGAAATGAAACTGAACTGGGTATATCTAAATTGAAAGTACTACTAATAAAGCGTAAAACAGATTGAGAGGGATGCCCTAGTCCATGATGCCAATTTATTGGGGAAGAGACAGCAGCCGATTGAATGATAGGAGGAGTAGGACCGCATTCATAAATGCATGCTTTAGATTTCTCTTGGAGAATGATTTGGTCCGTTTGAAGATCCTTTACAACATAAGAAGTGGGTAAGAAAGTTATAGATGAATTATTGTCACGACATAATTTGGAAATAGATATGATATTTCGAGAAATAGAAGGAACATGTAAGGCAATTTTTCAAAGCATCAGATGAGTTATGAGTAGGGAAAGAAGTAGAACCAATTGAAATGTTTAATCCGGAACCATCTCCAATCAAAAGTTCCTCGGTTCCATCATTGGGCAGTGATGAGCCAAACTGTTAGAACCTATGTTTCTAAACAAAAGGTTTTGACAAAGAATTAATGAAGATTAATCATTTGAAACATTTCACTCTCAAGAAACAACAATCTCTCATACTTAAACTGATCTTGCTTAATGAAGAAACATTGAAGAAAACATTCTAGCAAAGGTCCACTATTTTAAACTCTCATACTAGTCGAGATAGCAGACCTCAATCCAAGTGGCATGGCATGCCAACTCAATTCCTCAGTCAAAGTCAAAACTAACATGACAATGTTCATTGATACTATTTGAGTCAAAGATAATGAACTGTCCAGTCTCAAGGCCCAAGATGCTCAATACCTTTGGGAACCAACGGATATAAAGTGAAGCCCTATAAATACCAACTTCTTCTCTTAGGCTACACACCTTTTTTACAAACCTTCAATCCTTCATAAATCTTTTAAGCAAACCTTATTCAAGCACACTAAAACTGTTCATTTGTGATTTTAGTAAATCTTTATAGAGATCTCATTTAGCTATGAACAATATCATGTCAGTTTGGACTTTGACTGAGGACTTGAGTTGGCATGCCATGTCAGTTGGAGTGAGATGCCATGTCACTTGGAGTGAGGTCTGCTATCTTGGACTTATGTTATCTCGACTGATATGAGGGTCTAAGATAGTGGACCTTTGCTAGAATGTTTTCCTCAATGTTTCTTAATTAATTAAGATCAGTGTAAGTACGAGAGATTGTTGTTACTTGAGAGTGAAATGCTTTAAATGATTAATCTTCAATAATTTTTTTGTCAAAACCTTTTGTTTATAAACTTAGGTTCTAACAATTACTTATTTCCGTTTTGGGTGTCCTATACTAATGATTACTTACCTAAAATATTTAATTTTCTCATTCCTCCTCACTCACAACAACTATCCAGTATCTCATTTTCTCTCTTAATCCCACTCACAACATTTACATTTTTCTTAATCTTTACACATTCAATTTTAATAATCATTAGTTTTGTGATGGAGAGAGAGCATAAGAATGCACTTAAAAATGCATTTGGTGGAGATTGAAACCCTAACTTTGTGTATAAATATCTCATTGTCTTAGTTGTTGCGTTTGTCAGACACATTCGATTAGAATTTCTGATTATTTTTTATGTTCTGAAAAGTACTCTCATTCAATATGTTAAAGGAGTGTACATTTTTTTTCTTCGTATTTTTGTAAAGTGAAAAAGACTGGCGAGAAGTTTAACTAATGTATACTATGTACATAAGTGCTTCTAATGATCGGTTAGATGATATAAATACAAATGCAACTAGACATGATGGAGTATAATTTTTTTGGTACAACTTTCTCATTCACTAAAAGATGAACACTGATCGTTTACCATTTTTCATGTTACACCAGTTAATAACTACATATGGAGTCTAAGAAATTATTTCTCATATTTTCTATTCTATAGATTTTGTAGAAATTTCATGGCATGACTACACTTTGTACGTTTAGGGCTAAATCGACTCAGACTCAGCATACACGGAGAGTGTAGAATCCAAGTTCGAAGTTTTTTTTTCCCCTTCTTTTTTGTTTCTTAGTTTTGATTATGATGAGTTGGAGTGGACATCAAGGTTTAGAACTAGGGCGTACTCAAGGTGAACTTGAATTTTTTTACTATTCGTCCCTAATTATTGTTCAATTTTTTTGTTAAGAGACCTTTAAAAAGATGTCTTTTAACAAAATTTATCATAACATTCATACTTCTGTTGGGATCGCTCACCAACAAGAGATATCGCAATAAGAGATAACAAAATACCCACGCACACAAAACAAGAACAAGACACAAGATTTAACGTGGTTCACCCCAACATCAATGGGCTACGTCCACACCGATCAACTTTTCATTATAATATCATAGAATTACAAGATGACGAGTTTTCTTCAAGAAACTCGCAGACTCACTACTCTCTCAAATTGGTATTACAAGAATGGAGGTATCTCTCCTTCTCAACATTCTTGAAAATACACACACAAAGAACCTTAAAAAAAACCCATATTGGTGAAGCCTATTTGTATAGGGGAGGCACACCCACTAATCCCCTCTTCCTCACACTCTCCCCTAAGGGAAGCCCCTCTTGGCACCACCAAGTCACACCCAAAATAATAGCCCTCACACCCTTTATAAAGGCTTCAAATAAAACTCTTTCCTAGTACAATAAGGAATCATTGTCCTACCCTCATAAGGACTCACAAATTCCTCTCCTACTTGCATTAGGAAACAATCTTCTCACTTCTTGTCCAATTAGGAAATAAATTCCTATGCATGATTTTCACAATCCAATTTGGATTAGAATTTGAGCCAAAATCCCAACAAATCTCCCCTTGACTCAAATTTCTACCACATCATTGTCATCTTCAACTTGCATCTTCCATGATCTCCACTTTATGTCTCATCGTCTTCGGTCATATTCAACACCTCTTGTGTTTTCCTCAAAACTTGTACCGCTGCTCTCCACTAGCAGGACACGCCTCTTGATCATCATATCAAGAAGACTTTCGACACAAGGCTCCATCCGTGAGTTCACATAAGGGTAAATCCCAAACACCACAAACGTGGTCCACCATAACCATCTTGTAACCATGATCTTCAAACTCCATTGATCGTCCCCCACAAATCTTGCTACTTTTGTCCGGAAACTTTTACCGATGCTAGGAACAACCAAATCCAATCTCCACCGTTCAGATTGAGGATATATGAGTCCCAAATCTGCTCGCCAAAAACCAAGACGATCTAACGGTTAACGAACGCGCTACGCCTCTTTCTTCACTGCTGCGCTGAACAAAAACGGATCAGATCTGCTCTCTTGTTTTCTTCTATTTTGGATCTCTTCTATCGATGCGAATTCTCCCCTTCAACCAAGGCTCTGATACCACTTGTTGGGATCGCGACCACCCCCACCACTCCACATTAGTATGATATTGTCCGCTTTGAGCCCAGCCCGCACGGATTTGTTTTTGGGTCATCTCCCAAAAGGCCTCATACTAATGGAGTGGGTGGACTCTTTCTTATACTAGGCAATTCTTCTTTCAATTGCCGATGTGGGACTTGGGTTGATACCCCAACAAACCTCCCCTCAACCAAGGACCACCTCCAACGAAGTTTACTTGTACCGCCGCTATTCACCACATGCGAGACACGCCGCCCGATCACCAATATCGAGAAGACTTTCGACACAAGGCACACACTGTGCTCCACTCGCGAGGTCACACCAGAGGAAATCCCACATATCTCGCACACGCGGTCCACTGTCTGTCGGGCCCATCCATCAACCTCGGCTCGGATACCAGTTGTTGGGACCGCGACCACCCCCATCACTCCACACTAGTATGATATTGTCCGCTTTGGACCCAGCCCGCACGGATTTGTTTTTGGGTCATCTCCCAAAAGGCCTCATACTAATGGAGTGGGTGGACTCTTTCTTATACTAGGCAATTCTTCTTTCAATTGCCGATGTGGGACTTGAGTTGATACCCCAACAACTTCCAATCTATTACCAATGTGGACGTTATAATTTCTTTTAACAAATGTTAGTTTAGTCAATAACGGTCATTAGTTTCCATTAGCTGACATTGATTTCTAACTGTCAAATATAAAAACTCACAGTACAAA
Organism: Campanula takesimana; assembly: GCA_026119855.1. Taxonomy (NCBI): domain Eukaryota; kingdom Viridiplantae; phylum Streptophyta; class Magnoliopsida; order Asterales; family Campanulaceae; genus Campanula; species Campanula takesimana. The sequence continues at coordinate 34,143 of JAOWBW010002281.1, forward strand.
ATTAATTAAAAAAGCTGTACTCGAATTTTATGACATATGGCCAAGTCAGCTAAAACCTTTCTCTTAACGGATACTAACGTCTGTTAATGCAAATTAACAGCAGTTAAAGGAAACTAATGTCCATCAATATAAATAAAATTTTGTACTTGGGTCAAATTTCCTATTAAATGATTACTACGAATGTCACATTTGTTGATAGAACAATTTTAATCCCTGAATGCCACACTCATATTTAAGTAAGAGAAAGAGGAAGAGATGAAGCGGAAGCATGTAATAAATGTGTACCTGTTGAATCCATCTTGATGTCTTGAAGGGAGAATAAGAACGAAGTAGAAGATAATGTAGGGAGATGATCTTCTAAATGAAAGTGTCTCTTAGTCTCTCAAAGGTTCTTTCAATAATGAAGAGATAATTTAGATGAGAGAAAGTAAGAATCAAGTATGTTTAAGGCTTGATAGAGGGGCCTTTATATAGTAAACATGGTGACACTTCAAATAGGGACCATACCTATTCATTTCCAAAGCAATGTTGATTTACTATCTTGCCCATCAAAGATAGATAAATAACATTTCAGGGATTCTACAAATTGACTATTTTGACCATACTTTATATTAATGTCATAGTTATGATTTTATTAATGGAAGGTACCAAATTATTTGTGTTGCAAGCCATATTGATCTAACAATCTCCCACTTGGGTTGCAAAACAAATTTCTTCCTTTAAATCATAAGTACAACATAAATGATAACCCAAATGTGCACTTTGTTATTACTTATAACAATCTCGTCCATTAGCCATACAAGTATAGAACTAAAGGGGCAGTCGTTGTAATTGATTCACAACTAAACCCACTATAATTACATATACTAATTCAACTAAATGACATAGATCAAAAGTATGGATGTGTAGCATGGATCTTAATGAATATATACATATTCTTCCAACTAGTCCAACTTAACCAAATGAGATCAAACTTTAAATAATAATAGAACAATAAAATTGAAGAAAACAACATAAACTCCCACTATATTAAATGTTATCAAAAGTTGTTACACCCATATGAGCAACATGCTCGTGAAACACTAAAGGTGATAACGCCTTAGTAAACGGATCCGCTAACATAGAGTTTGTACCAATAAGTTGTATTTCTATTTGTTCATTTTGTACCCTCTCTCTTACAACAAGAAATTTAATGTCAATGTGTTTAGACTTTGACGAGCTCTTGTTATTGTTGGAGTACAAGACCGCTGCCCTATTGTCACAATAAAGCTTAATAGGTCTTTCGACACTATCAACAATATGCAGTCCCTCAGTGAATTTACGCAGCCATATAGCTTGATTGGATGCCTCGAAACAAGCAACGAACTCGGCTTCCATGGTGGAGGAAGTAACGAGTGTCTGCTTGGCACTTCTCCAAGAAATGGCTCCACCGGCTAATGTGAAGACATAACCAGACGTTGATTTACGGCTGTCTTGGCATCCAGCAAAGTCGGAATCAGAATACCCAATGATCTCGAGATGATCCGACTTTGAATATGTAAGCATGTAGTCCTTGGTGTTTTGTAAGTACCGCATCACTCTTTTGGCTGCGACCCAATGTTCTCTCCCCGGATTGCTTTGGTATCGAACAAGCATCCCAACAATAAAAGCTAAGTCTGGACGAGTACAGACTTGAGCATACATTAAGCTTCCTACTGCTGATGCATAAGGGATGTTTTCCATATACTTGGTTTCAAAATTGTTTTTGGGACATTGATTGAGACTGAATTTATCTCCTTTAGAGACAGTGGTGTCATGTGGTTTACAGTTTTGCATGCTAAACCTTTGTAATACCTTCTCTATATAGGACTTTTGTGATAATCCTAAAGTACCTCGTGAGCGATCACGGTGTATTTGGATTCCTAATACAAAAGAAGCCTCACCAAGATCTTTCATTTCAAATTTGTTTGAAAGAAATTTCTTAGTTTCTTTTAGAAGGTTTATATCATTACTAGCTAGCAAAATATCATCCACATATAAGACTAAGAATATAAACTTACTCCTACTGAACTTATGGTATATACAATCTTCACCAATATTCATTTCAAAGCCAAATGAAAGAATTACTTGGTTAAATTTGAGATACCATTGACGGGAAGCTTGCTTGAGCCCATAAATGGATTTCTTAAGTTTACAAACTAAATGATTAGTTTGTTCCAAATCATCCACCATTTATGGTTTCTTCATATAAATGGTTTCCTCAATGTCTCCATTGAGAAAAGCAGTTTTTACATCCATTTGATGAAGCTCAAGGTCATAATGTGCCACTAAAGCCATAATGATCCTAAAGGAGTTTTTAGAAGACACCGGAGAGAATGTTTCTTTGTAGTCAATACCTTCCTTTTGAGTGAAATATTTGGCAACAAGACGAGCCTTATATCTTTCCACATTACCTTGTGAATCTTTTTTGGTTTTAAATATCCATTTACAACCAATCGGTTTCACATCCTTCGGTAATGGGACAAGATCCCAAACGTCGTTGTCTTTCATAGATTTTAACTCTTCATTAATGGCATTGATCCACTTATGAGATTTAGGACCTTTAATGGCTTCATGGAAGGTGAGAGGCTCATCTCCCACTAAACCTAGGTGTCCTTCATTCTCTGCAAGATACACCTCATAATCATCCGAAATGGCACTTCTTCTAACTCTATTGGATCTCCTTAAAGGCACTGGTTCTTCCTCATTTTGAGGTTGTTGAATTTCCTCATTTTGATTAACATTTTCATGTTGTTCAATATTTATAGGGGAGTCAATATTTTGAATTTGTTCCTCTTGAATTTCAGGTACAAGTACTTGATTTTCAATTGGGACTACTAAGGGAAGAGGTATAGAAAAGGATTCCTCTTCCTTAAATTCAAAATTATTATTCCTAATTTCCCCTCTAAATTCAACATCCTCAAAGAACCTAGCGTTTCCCGTTTCAAAAAACGTTCTAGTTTTCGGGTTGTAAAATTTATAGCCCCTTGATCTTTCGGCATACCCTACAAAGTAGCAACTAACTGTCTTAGCGTCCAATTTTCCTTCGTTAGGCCTATAAGGCCTAGCTTCTGCTGGACAACCCCATACATGAAGATGATTTAGGGACGGTTTCTTATTCGTCCATAATTCATAAGGGATTTTATTGTTAGTGGCCTTAGAGGGAGCCCTATTTAGAAGATAAATTGCGGTTTTTAATGCATCGCCCCATAATGAGTGAGGTAAAGAAGTATTAGAAACCATACTTCTTACCATATCCTGAAGGGTTCTATTACGTCTCTCAGCTACACCATTCATGCTAGGTGAACCCGGCATAGTATAGTGAGGGACAATCCCACACTCTTCAAGATAGCGAGCAAAAGGACCCAGACGTTGTTCTCCCGAACCATCATTCCGACCATAGTATTCACCACCACGATCGGATCTAACGTTCTTAATAGTCTTACCTAGTTGATTTTCAACTTCGGCTTTAAAAGACTTGAAAACGTCCAAAGATTGAGACTTTTCATGAAGCAAATAAATGTATCCATATCGAGAGTAGTCGTCTATGAACGTAATAAAATATTGTTGACCATTCCAAGAAGGAGAAGGGAATGGCCCACAAATATCTGTATGTATTAGTTCTAAGATGCTTGAGGCTCTCGAGGATACCTTTCTTTTCGAGTTTGTAAACTTTCCTTTTAGGCATTCAATGCAAAAGTCCTTTTCAGGAACATCAAGTTTATTTATGATTCCTTCTGACACAAGCTTATCAATTCTCCTTTTGGAGATATGACCCAAATGCCTATGCCATAAGGTATAAGAATTTTCACTTGAAAACTTTCGCTTCTTAGATTTAGTTTCATTATTATGGGACTCATTGATTGTTTGAGTACTGTTAAGCAAATAAAGATTATCACTACTTGATAAAGTACTAGTACCAACAATAATGGAATTGAAATATAAATCACATCTATTATTACCAAATGAACAAGAGTAACCCTCTTTGTCCAAAACAGTGATAGATATTAAATTCCTTCTAAACGAAGGTACAATAAAAGTATTATTTAATACAAAATAATATCCTGTACTTAACAACAATCTAAAGGTTCCAATGCCTGTGACTTCTACCGGGTTCCCAGCTCCCATATAGATGAATCTTTCATCTTCACTGGGTTTTCTGTAATTCAGGCAACCCTGCATAGACATACTAATGTGAGTTGTTGCACCAGAATCCAACCACCATGTATATGTAGGAATTGAAACTAAATTAGCCTCAGTACAAACAAGACCAAATGACATACCTTTCTTAGCACGCCAAGCGTGATACTTAGGGCAGTCGTACTTCATATGACTCGGGTCCTTGCAAAAGAAGCACTTCTTTTCCTTACGATCATCAGATGATCCTTTAGGCTTCTTATTGCTTGTTACCGCAATTTCCTTCCCTCTTCTCTTAGTCCCATGAGAAGAGGTAGATGCTAAGTGAGCACTTTCAATTTTAGATTGCTTCAACCTATTTTCCTCTTGTGTCAGATGTGAGATTAATTCATTAATATCCCACTTGTCTTTCTGACAATTATAGGTCACCTCAAAGTGACCAAACTGAGGAGGAAGAGAAATCAACACTAAATGGACGAGAAGATCTTCCGATATCTCTAACTTAAGTCCTTTTAGTTTAGTTGATAAGTGAAGCATTTCTAAAATATACTCCCTTAAGTTCCCGGTACCCTTGTACTTCATGGAAACAAGTTTCCTTAGGGTAGAACTTGTTTCCGACTTTTCGCTTTTAGCAAAGCGCCGCTAAAGGGTTTCCAGAAAGGTCTTAGCATCAACGTCCTCGGGGACACTGTTGAGAAATGCCTCCGGGACAACATTTTTCATGATCATAAGACTTACGCGATTAGAGCGTTTCCACTTCTCAAAGTTCAAGCGATCCTCAGCGGTGCTATCTTCACTAAGAGGAAGAGGAATTGGCTCCCTAAATGCGAGGTCTATGTCCATGCAGCCCAAGATCATAGTAATTTTGTTTTTCCAAGTTTTAAAGTTTGTCCCATTAAGCATTGGAATTGTGCTCATCGCAGCAGTAATAGAAGAAGCGTTAAGTAAATCTGGGAATCGAGAACAAGAATGAATACAAAACAATAATAAGTAACTACATTATGAATTAAAAGATTAATTATATCAAATGAAATCCATCAATAAAGCAATTAACATGACATCAAAACTAATCTTTGGATTGCGAATTAACTCATAAATAACTACTTTAGATGACAAGTAATTTGAACAATATTTGATTAAATGCTTAATCTTCCTTTGAGTAGTCTTAAGCATTTAATAAAATTACCAAATGTTCATTTTATATGTCATCACAAGAATGCTTAAGACTTTCTTAGTACGTGGCGTTGTTCAACCTTAGTCGTTCCACCAATCCGTTCGGATGGTTGAGGAGACCAGTCAAGGTTTCCAGCCTGATATACCATCGTTAGTCAAATGTCAAGATCTTCTTTGGAAAATTCAAGTCATTCATATCTTAAACATTCAACACTTTAATAATATTGCATTTAAATAACGTTAATCAATTAGGTGATAATATTATTTAAATAATGAATAAAATTATTTAAGCATATAATTAATCAGGGCTTTAAGGTTTGAAAAATTAATGTTTTGTCCAAGGGAAACAAAAGTTGTACAGAAAATAAGAATTTTTCCAAAAAATCTGTGAACAGTGACTGCTCGGCCGAGTCAAGGAAAGTGCTCGGCCGAGCACTTTTAAATCAGATTGTTTGAAAATTGATCTGCTCGGCCGAGCAGAACAAAGGACACGGCCGAGCACTTTTAATCAGAACATTTTGCCTTTGTTGACATACAATGCGCGGCCGAGCAAATCCAAACGCTCGGCCGTGCAAGTCTTGGTCCGACCGGGCAAAGCCAAAAACCCGACCGGATTATCAAGAGAACCGAACCGGACTCGACCAAAGATCCAACCGGTTTATGTCAATTTTGGCGCCTGTTCATCTGCTCGGCCGAGCAAAACAAAGGACTCGGCCGAGCAGTTCGCGCCTTTTCATATGCTCGGCCGAGCAGAACAAAGGACTCGGCCGAGCAAGGCAAATTCTGCACTTCTGAATTTTGTTTTAAAAATTTCCCAAAACAATGAATTGCAAGTAGATCCACATGGTATGTACTTAAAACATAAAACCACGTTATATAGGGATAATCTTTCTTTAAATTAGTGGAATCAAGTGAGTAGATCCTTATGGTATGTTCATTACAACATAAACCATGCTTTTAAGGGATAGTCTCACATGAACCATTTTAAAAAACAAAACTTTTCAAACCATTTACTTAATTTAGATGAAGATCGTCAGCACTCTATTAACGAATTAGAGTCCCTAATCGACATCAAAAACCTTAAGATTCAACAGGGAAAATGAATCATAGTTAAAGCGGTTTAATGCTTTTTCTTAATACAAGAACTCAAACTCAAACTAAATAATGAGCGGGGCTCTGATACCAATTGATAGAACAATTTTAATCCCTGAATGCCACACTCATATTTAAGTAAGAGAAAGAGGAAGAGATGAAGCGGAAGCATGTAATAAATGTATACCTGTTGAATCCATCTTGATGTCTTGAAGGGAGAATAAGAATGAAGTAGAAGATAATGTAGGGAGATGATCTTCTAAATGAAAGTGTCTCTTAGTCTCTCAAAAGTTCTTTCAATAATGAAGAGATAATTTAGATGAGAGAAAGTAAGAATCAAGTATGTTTAAGGCTTGATGGAGGGGCCTTTATATAGTAAACATGGTGACACTTCAAATAGGGACCATACCTATTCATTTCCAAAGCAATGTTGATTTACTATCTTGCCCATCAAAGATAGATAAATAACATTTCAGGGATTCTACACATTGACTATTTTGACCATACTTTATATTAATGTCATAGTTATGATTTTATTAATGGAAGGTACCAAATTATTTGTGTTGCAAGCCATATTGATCTAACATTTGTAACTGTAAAAGTTTGATAATCAACATGATGATAATAGCAACGATACATATACATATACATGTACGTGTACATTTGCTTTAAAATTGCACAATATATAGTCAATTTGTTGTTCTTCATAATGTCTATAAAAATAGACATTCATTCGACGACATATGAAGTAATAGCTTAATTAATTTCATATGTGAACTAGATGTGCCGTCAAACTGTCAAAGTGATCTAGCTCAAGCGGAATCCCTTTTTGATGGAACTGGTTTTGAGTCATATCCATGTATCTTACCTCTTTTAAAATAAAGTTTATAGATTAAAAATCTGAGAAGCGAGAATATATTTTGTGACAGTTTGGAAAACATTAAGAGTATGTTTTGGTTAAGAGGAAGGTATTATCTATCAGAGGTTTGATTGCCAGTATATACTACATTCACACCTCACTTCTATAATACAAAACTCTCACCAAACCATAAGTCAATTAATAATGTAACTATCTGACAGTTTGATTCTGACCATATCAAATGCTTCTATTATCCAACTTGGATTCATACGCTGACAAATCACCGTGACGGTTTTAAAGCTCAAAGGATCCTTACCAACTATAAGAATGGAAATAATTCCCATTACATTTCACTAACAACGATACACTTCTGTTTCTTTAGATATGACTTCCTCAAAGATTTTCCTGGCATGTTGTCTTCTCTTGCCTTCTCTTTCTCTCTTTGCCAACGGGGATGGCTTGAAAGTAGGGTTTTACGCAAAAACATGCCCGAAAGCTGAGGAGATTGTCTCGGGTTATATAAAAAAAGTCATCGCGACAACCCCAAGTCTTGCTGCTCCTTTGATGAGGATGCATTTTCATGATTGTTTTGTTAGGGTATGTTAATACTCTCTTAGTTTTATTCATATCGGCCTGCTTTCATATTTTAAAAGTCTCCAATTAACATGAGAAAACAATTTACTTGATTAATTACTTTGATACTTATTGATTCCTTAGCATCTTTTGTCCGGTAGACTGTATTGTTTCACCTTATTAATTTTCCTTTGCTCCGCTCATTTACAACATGATATATAATTTACTTGTGCAAGTGATGATAAAATATCTCCCTTGTGTGTATTTTTTTGAAGGGTTGTGAAGGCTCAATTCTTTTGGATTCTCCCACTAAACAAGCCGAAAAAGATTCGTTTCCAAATCTGAGCCTAAGAGGATACCAGATTATTGATAATGCAAAGTCTGAGGTAGAGAAAGCATGCCCAGGCGTGGTTTCTTGTGCTGACGTACTGACCCTGGTAGCTAGGGATGTTACATACGCGGTAATATCATTTTCTCCATTTCCTTACCATGATTTAATGGAGTACATATTGATCAAGTAGCTAATGAAATATAATCATTTTTTCGGTCTCAGCTTAGGGGACCATTTTGGGAGGTTGAGACTGGACGAAGGGATGGAAGTGTTTCAAGCTTCTTTGAGGCTCTGACTTTGATACCCGCCAATACAAACATAACCGAATTGAAACGAAGGTTTCAACTTGTGGGTCTAAGTGCTAAAGACCTTGTTGTACTATCAGGTATATATAAGTCTAGCCTTTGCGACGGTTCAAGGGTATTTTTGTCTTTTATTGTTTTCTATCTAACTAGAAAACCCATATTCTTGTGGTAAAGTAACACACTTCAAATCATATTGAGAGGAAGTGCTAAGATTAAGTTTATTCAAATTCATTGTTTATATTGTTTATAGACGCTGAAAAATACGTTTGGCCACTCAATACTAAGCTATGCTATTGGAATTGGAAGAAAATTTTTTGTTCCACGAAATTAATTTGATCTTCATGGCATAGGTGGACATACTATTGGAACATCTCACTGCTCATCATTTGATGCTCGTATTTATAACTTCACCGGAAAGGGGGACACTGACCCAATAATGGATCCCAACTACGTGGCAAGATTGAAGATGAAATGCAAGCAAGGAGATCAAACGACGCTTGTAGAGATGGATCCAGGGAGCTTTAAGACTTTTGATGAAAAATACTTCACACTTTTGACAAAAAGAAGAGGTCTTTTTGAGTCAGATTCAGCCCTACTCGATGATCCCGAGACAAAAGCTTATGTAGAATATCAAGTTGCTACACATGGGTCAACTTTCTTCAAGGACTTTGGAGTTTCCATGGTTAATATGGCTAGGATCGGGGTTCTTACAGGTCATGAAGGTGAAATCAGGAAAGTTTGCACTAAAGTTAACACGTTGTAAGGTGAAGGGCTGAAAGTTCATTTTGTTGCAGTCGCTGCAGCAAACAAGAAGGAAAAATCTTTTGTAACAGTGTTCAAGTCTTAAATTTGTACATACCCGGTGGATCCGGAATATAAGTGCGGAGTTTGTGAGTTAAAGAATATACGTATTTAAGTTATCATTTGAGTGAAAAATGTTATTCTCTCGCGGTGAATATGCTGCAACTTCAATAAAAATATTGATTGAACTTCGGAATATATTTTAAGTCATCGTTTGAACTAAAGTATTTAAGTTATCGTGTAAGTTCAGCTGAATGCTTAATATGTGCACATAGTTGACATATATCCCCAGAAGTAGTATCATATTCCTTTTTCATTGTATGTCTCAATCAGCAGAACTGATCTTTAAGGGATCTTCCCCTATATGATTGCTTGCACTGGTGGTTAACTGACCTCTCCAAGAAACAACTAGCTGCCTTTATGCTTTCCTTTTCTTATTCAAAAACTTTGATTTTTTCTCAATGTGCATCAAATCAAGGTTGTGGCGAACTAGTTGTGTCTTCCAATAAGGCAAGTCCCAGAATATACTACGGTTTTTCCAATTGTGAGTTTCCCCAAAACCATTATGATTGAACATTGCATTAGTTGTTCCCCACCTATCTGGCTCTAATTCTGAAAGTCGTTGTAGGATCTGATCGCCGGACAAACGAGGGGGAGATTCATCTCTCTCAATTCGACCTTTTGTAAAATGTTGAGTTGAAAATCTAAATTGATGATTTTCAGGCAAGAATTGGCGGTCGCAATCAAAGAAGCATGGTTTTCTCCCTTCGGGGAGGCGAAATGCCTTAGTATGCTCCATGCAATAAGGATAAGATAACTCTCCATGTGTGCTCCAACCAGAAAGATAGGCATATGCAGGGAAGTCACTAATCGTCCACATCAAGGCAGCCTTCATAGGAAAGTTTTGTTTTGTTGATGCATCCCAAGTTTCAACCCCTGTATCCCACAAACCTTTTAATTCCTCAATTAATGGCTAAAGATATATGTCAAGATTCTTTCCTGGTCCCTTTGAACCTGGAAAAAGCAATGTAAGAAACATATATTGTTACTTCATGCACAACCATGGCGGTAAATTCAACGGAGTGACAATTACAGGCCAAGATGAATAGGCCTTACCAAATCCTCCAAATGGATTAAAGCCATCAGATGACAAACAAAGGCGAACATTTTGAGGATCAGCAGCAAAATCAGGATAGGTCATATCGAACTGCTTCCACGCCTCACCATCTGATGGATGTGTTAACACTCCGTCTTGACGAGGGCAAGTTTTGTGCCATCTCATGTCGGTGGCTATACGTTTAAAGGTATATAACCGATGCAGCCTGGGGATCAATGGGAGGTAGCGCAATTGCATGTATGGGATCAGTTTACTCTTTTGCTTTCCACTTCCTCTACTCTTACTAGGTTTATACCAGGGTCACAGAATTCGCCCAGAACGGGGTCGAATTCCAAATTCATTCTATCGAATCGAATCGGAATTCGATTCCGAATCAAAACGCCCAAATTCGCGACTGAGTTCGCCCGCCGTATTACCGTCGGACAAGGCCGGAAACCTAGTTTCCTCAAAAGACGTATGTACGGCACTCTAACCTCGGACACGACAGAGAAGGAATGTGAAAAACCTGTGATGCTCGGACTCGCCAAAGAAGGGGACGAAGAAAACCTGGATGTATATGTGGCGGCCGAAATCGAACGAAGATGAAGCGCCGGAGTGAAATCCACAAGCCCATTGAAATGAAAGATCATAATTGCTTGAAGAGGTGGAGAATTTCTCAGATGGGAAGAAATCGAAGTGGAAATCGAGGTGAAATTGAAGAGGCGACGTCGATTCACTTTTCTTTGGTCGGCGTTGTATCTCTCTCTTTTTTTTTTTTTTTTGAAGGACACCGATCTAGAAGTAATTAGTCATTTCGGTTTATTTTTAAAAAAAATTGTGATTGGCAAACCTTATCTCCAATTTATTTGCAGAAAATCTCAAGAGTCATAAAATACAATGATAAAAATAAGGAAGGTAATCAATTAAAAAATATAGATAAGATTGATTGTCTTATTATTTTTGGACAAAATTTGATAATAATATATACAATATGAAAAAATAATTCTTTAAAAAAAATTAATAGAAGGGATCAGTATTTAAGGGGGGAAATATGAGATAGTTAAGGAAAAAAAATAATATGAGTTGTATGTTTTCAGTTAGTTAATGAATATTGATGTTAAATTTTGTTTTCAGATAGTTAATGAATATTGATGTTAAATTGTATGCTTAGAATTTTTTGATCCCAAATTTCCAACACCAAATGCATTATTAAGACTTGGACTAAAGTAATCCACTGATCTCAAATCAAAGTTAACCTTACTAATACATGAAACGAATTATGAATCGAATTCTTAACGAAAATACCTAAGCGAATCGCATTCACTCGGGGGTAGCGAATTCCGTATGTGAATTCGTATCGCGAATCGGATTATGTGACGCTGTTTACTGTCATGATTGCAAATACTGCACTTTGTATCATTTTCAGTTTTGTTACGATATAATTGGCAATCGTTGATGCACGCATCTATTAATTGAAACCCAAACCCTATCTTTTTCACAGTCTTATAAGTGTCATCCCAACTTATGGGCATCTTATTCTCTTTCGGTAGCAATTTCTGAATAAAATCCATGAATTGGTTGAAAGTTCTCTCAATTACATTGCCCTCCGTCTTTATGTTTAAACACTCGGGCAACAGCATCTAGAATTGATGTCTTGCTGCACTGAGAAACATGTTCTCGAGCAACATTTAGAATGTGTAACCACTCTTCTACTACTTTAGTTGGTTTTTCAATAGTGGATATAGAAGGATTCCAAATAAAGTCTGGCCGTGCTCCATCCATAACCATATCAATCATATTAGGAGGATGTTCACCATCCACATCCATTGAATTTCTTAGTTGATCAACAACACTAGGCGTAACACTTGGTTCAGAATAATCATGACTTCGAGGCTCCTCCACCCTTTATTCTCCATGTGATACCCACACTTCATAATTAGGCTTAAACCATACTTATAGAGGTGTTTATATAATTCATCTTCCCTTACAAACTTTTCATTGTTACAACCAACACGAGGTCTTTTTGCGCATCTGTTCGAACTTGTAGCACATGGAGACCTTATATGACCTTCTATGAGCTACTCTTTTTTAGACTTCGCATAGTTAACAAATCCTTCTAGCCCCTGCAAATACTCCTTAGTGATATTACCACTTTCATCAAGACGTTTATACATCCAACTCCTATCAGTGTTCGACATCTGAATATTCTCTGGACTAGGTCCTAATAACAATAAACATTGACAAGCATAAAAAATAATAGCCATAGTTGTAAGAAAATAATAAAGTAACTTCATTTTGAAGAGCCAAAGCACCAACTTGAGCTTCAAACAAAATCATTCTACATAATATTTTAAACTGGAAAAGTCAAAATAATAGCCATACTTGAGGCATTCGTGAAGGAAAAATTGAGATCACTTGAAGCAAAGGAAAAATATACTCCCTCCGTCCCAAAATGATCTTCTCATTTGCTATTTTTCATTGTCCCAAAAAGTTTTTCCCATTTTTACAATATATGCTTAAAAGTGCATAAACAAAACATGGCTAGTGAAGCAAGCTAGTGTTCATATCCTTAGAAAGTTTGAATAGTCAAACGTGAAGATCATTTTGGGACGGAGGGAGTATTAAGATCCCAAAGATAGCAATTCAGAAAGTTATTTCATAGCAGCCTCAAAGCAATCATATGTTCAACATTGAATAAACACATAAGCATATAAATCAAACTCTAACGAAAACGCTTATTTATTTAGCAGCTATAACTTCCACTGCTTACTGCTAGAAGCGCTGTAACAGTCTCAAAGCAATCACAGGGTTAATCATATTAACAAAAATCATGGATCATAACATCAACAAACCTAATCTAACAAACTAAGCCATAAGTGATTAACAAATATAGCTAATTTTAACAAACTTCAATATCACCTTGCTTGTCAACATATTTAGCACAAAAATAGTAGCATCATAACATGGCAACAAAGTCAGTAACACAAGGGCTTATATTTTATTGGAAAAGGGTATTCAAGTGAACCATGTTGATTGTCGAGTTATCTGACAGCATCTGCAGCATCTCCACCGCTGACTTGATATTCATGGTGTCTCTTACGATATAGTTGGATTGTGTGAGAGCCTCACCACGCCCATCGCATTATGATTCAATGTTTACCACTCTACATCCTTTATTTCTTTTGATTTCTTGCCCAATGATTTGTGAATAAGTGATCTGTAGAGCAAACAATCTTCAATAGTATTATTTCTTTCTGTCGCTCTCTCTCTCTCTCTCTCTCTCTCTAGTTGAGGGGATACTAATTTGTCATAATCAAGATACTACATCCATCCTAAATGAATGTCCAAATTGTTATAAAATTTCTTTGAACCAAGAGCAAATTTGATTATTTTCGGACATTCGTTTTGGGATGAAGTAGTACTATTTTGAATGAAAAATAATGTCATTTATTTTATTACTTCATAAAAATGTTTTGTTACTTCAAGATTAGCTTTGCCTCCTGTGTGTGAGATTGATGTGATGACCAACTACACCACGAACCCTAGGGACTTCGCCACTGGTTGCTGTTGGAATTTGATTCATGTTCTGGAAGTAGTCAACATTCATTGGCTCATGTGATTCATGAATGTGATGGTTAATTTTCTAGTGTGACTTTTGGTATTTGTCTATTAGATAAAGTTTGTATTAGGAGATGTCTTGTGCCTATAAATAGATATATATAGAAAGAGTTCAAGTGTGCCTTGTGGTGCCAAGAGTGGCTCCTCTTAGATGAGAGTGAGTTAGAGAGATGTGCATTCATGAAAGAGTTGTACACTATTGTGAGAGTATTCAAGAATGTTGAGAATCATGTGGACACCTCCATTCTTGTAATAATGTTATGTTAAATGGTTTGTCTTTGCGAGTTTCTTGATTAAAACTCGAGATGTTTTAATCATAATATTATAGTGAAGTTGTTGATTGGTCGGTGGACGTCATGCAACAATAAAACTATATGTGCAAAACATAAATAACCGGAGCATGTTTACTTTTTATGTGTGCCACTTATAAATATTATCTGTAATATTGTTAGTTACATTCACCAAGTATAATGTTTCTGTTACTAAGTGTTTCTGGCTGGAAATAAGCAGCATTTAGTTTCCAACTTTAATCCAAGCACATATTTAAACAGATTTTACAATATGACCATCAAATTTTGTAGACTTTTGGTTCTATATTGTACCTTCTCCAACCAACGAACATTACAATAATCTTATCTTGTCAAGACAAAGCTTTCTGAAAGAAATACAAAAACTGTTGCTAGATGATTTAAAATGTAGTGAAAGCAACATAATAATAGTCTTGGATGATTTAAGTAATTTACTAAATGAACCATTTATGCGTAGCTGATTCCTGATTTAAATATAAAAAGTCATTAGACCATATCCAGGTCAATGATTCATTGAACCACCAGTTAAGCCCTTAACGTTAAATTGTGACAGACTTTCTTAGAAACTACAAACACGCCTCTATGAGGTAAATTACAGACATGGACAAGGCTTTACCTACCACTAACGAGGCAATATATCAGATATAGTCAAGTGATTGACTGATAAATTGTTGTAACATGTCTGATGCTGACCTATGAATCTTCCATCCGTAAAGGCAGGCCGTGTTGGTTGGGACGGAGTTTCAGTTTCACAGTTGAGCATTATGACAACAGTCGGCATGGTTGGCCTGTCACACGGATCTTCTTGAACACACATTAGTCCTATATGCATGCATCTCAAGAATTCATCGAGAGGACATGAATCACCCAATAATGGGTCCATCAGTTCTTCACCTATACCTTCATTCCATAATTGCCATGCCTGAAACATAAGTTTATGAACTCATATTTAGGTTCAAATTAAGGTTATCAAGAAAATTGTGATCAGAAACCCGTTTGAACTCTTACATTCGCAATGAGGTTAGGGGTGCGTTTGGAGAGGTGGGGTCCAACAAAATTCTGTCTTCCAGTTATAATCTCAAGCACGAGAACACCAAAGCTAAACATGTCAGATTTGGTAGAATATAGTCCTTCCATTGCAAATTCTGGAGCCATATACCCACTGCACAATAAGAAACAAACATTTTACAATATTAAAGACCAAATATGAATTGAGAAGCTGAAAGAATCAAAATAAGGCACTTACTAAGTTCCAGCTATTTTTGAAGTATTAGCTTCTCCATCATTGCTAGCAAAGATTCTTGCATTACCAAAGTCAGATATTTTCGGGTTCATGTCCTTGTCTAGTAACACATTGCTTGGCTTTAGGTCCCTGTGAATGATTTTGAGTCGAGAATCCTGGTGAAGATATAGCATTCCACGAGCAACCCCGTTAATTATATTTAGACGTCTGCTCCAATCTAGCTGAGCACGTTTTCTGGGATCTAACAAAACAAAAAACTGATATTATTTTGATTTGATTTACAACAAGCTTTCCAGCCTCCTTTGTCTATGTTCGTTCTTGCAATCAAAACATAGAACTTGTTAGAGACATTATCCCACATCGAGAATTGATGAACCTTAATTGATAGCAACATACGGGCTACTCCCCTTAGCACTATTTGGTTTTAAGGTGGAACCTCAGACTTTAAGATGGTATCAAAGCAGGCCCGTTACACGTGCAGGCCCAACAGCCCACGATGTTGCTCCCCGCCACCCGATTAATAAGTCCACATTGTAAGCCTCGGCAAAGACCGCTTACACGTGAGCGCGGGCGTGTTAGAGACATTTTCCCACAAATATAGAAAATGGTTTGTTTTTTTTTTTTCCTGAAACAAGACTCTTAAATTGAAATGCTCCATGATTGGATTCTTTAATCCAAAATGAAAGGGAAAGTAATGTCTATATTAGAAAGAAATTAACCTATGAGGAAGAAGTCGAGACTGCTATTGGGCATGTACTCATATATTAGCAGCTTCTCCTCTCCATATGTAGAAAAGCCGAGAAGCCGAACAAGATTTTTGTGCTGAAGTCTTTGTATTAGAGCAGCTTCAGTTAGAAACTCGTCTGACCCTTGCTCAGATATTCCGGAGAGCCTTTTTACTGCTACTTCATTCCCCTCAGGTAGTATACCCTGAGAAGGCGAAACCCGTTGAAATCATTACCAGTTTATAGTTTCTAATAATCATTTCGATAGATTCAAAATCTGGTAAAAGGTGTTACCTTGTAGACAGGGCCAAAACCGCCTTCCCCAAGCTTGTTAACCTCTGAGAAGTTCCCTGTAGCTGAATTCAGAATATTTATCTCATAGAAAGGCAAGTCCTGAGGATGAAGACTGTGTCCTTGCAGATTTTCACCCTGGAAATCTATTTCACCAAGCTCCGTTGATTGTATTTTGTGTAAATCAAAATGGCTTTCCCCTGAAAATATAAAATTATAATAATAAAGGATCTCATGAACATCACAAGAGGAACTGAAGTAGTTTTAAGCTCAGCTCATTTGATTCAGAAGTGATAAATGATACAGATCTATGACTTCACATAATCAATAATGACAAGTTGACGGAATTAATGAAGAATTCGAAAGGTAAAAATATTACTACCCATCAGGACTTTTTTCTTCCTGATATAGCAATAAATAAGCAAGCCGAAGACTAACATTGCTGCTCCAGTTACAAGAATTGCAATCATCAACTGATTCTTGAGCTTTCGTGGCTTTCCTTCTAATTATATCCAGTACGGAAAAACAGTACACTAAAAGTCAGCACCTTATTATATAAAAGAGGTCGTTGATAGAAATATTTTAAGCACGATCCATTATACCTGGAATTGGCATTGAACCAGGGGAATCAGCTGCCACATCAAAGAAGTGATAATGCTCGTACCTTAGATAACAACTGCGGCTAAGTAACCTTGCCCCTATCGAATAATAGTACTTATCTAAAATGTCAGTGATTGCTCTCTCTAGGCATGTATTACAGCTATTAGGTGACAGGTCAGGAGTGCACTGCAAAAATGCATACACTGGACTTGAAGTGGCCAAAAAGGCTACAATTCCATTTGCATACATGCCGGAAGAGTTGAAAGCTGCAACCTTGCTAAGATTGTGCAATGTTTCGTTCATGAAATCTCGAAACTGATCAGGAACCGAAATATTTAGGACATTATCCAACGGTACATTTCCTGTAAGATTCAACTCACCAACAAACCTTTGAGTGGAATAGCGTAATTGGCAGTTTTCCTCCCATACAACAACATCCTCGTTTCCATTCGGACAGCGCTTTCGAACATTTTCTGAAGCACTGGTCACACACTTCTTGCAATCATCATTTGAAAAGTTATCATACTGGTAACAGAGAAATGCACCATGAAGTGTATCAGAGTGATTCCCTATACTGATGTTATAGAACCTGGAAGTAGAAGCATTAGACTCCAAGAAAATAAGGAGGTTCGCAAGATTATCTTCAAAGAAACTGTTGCTTATAGTGGTTTTGTTATCACATATGAGTATGGGAAGATCAGCATGAACAAGATCATGAAATGTGACTAAAGAAGAAAATAACAGAACAAACTGAAATAACTTTGAATGACTCATTTGAATAAACGTCTCTGGTTTCCTAATGGAAATTTAGGTTTGTAAATAGAAGCACTTCGTTGCATCACCTTAACTTGAATAAGAAGACAATAAGGTTCTAAGATACTTCCTGGAAGGAACTTTTAAGATAAGACCTGTTGGTTATCTCACATTTATTTTGCCACGAAGTAACTTTGGCAGATACTACCTCCGTCCCAAAAAGATGTTCACACTTTTTTCGATGTTATTACAAAGGATTTTTGAGCAATAATTTTAGGTTGATTCAATTACCGTAATGAAAATCTAAAACTTGTTATTGATAGTATTGTTGATGGTGTATCAATAACAAGTTTTAGATTTTTCATTAGCATAATTAGATCAACCTAAAGTTATTTCTCAATTTTTTTTTGTAGTAACAGTGGAAAAAGTGCGAAGATCATTTTTGGTCAGAGGTAGTATTATTCTACTCAGATCATGTTCCTTGTCTATCCCAACAATTGATAAAGGAGGAGGGTTCTGGTAGGCACGTAACAACCAAGTAACAGCCAACGTAAATTTTTATCACATTCTCATGACAAGAATGAAAATATGAACTCATGAATCAAAATATGAAAATAGTTCGGGCATCTATAAACATTATCATCTTGTTTTCAAAGAAATCCAACATTGGAGATTATTTTGCAATTGTTTTTGTAGCTTTAATTATATACTACCTCCGTCCCAGCTCAATGTGCACACTTACCTTTTAAGTGGGTGTCGTTGATATGTGCACAATCCAAAAAAGGAAAGTTTTTTATTACTTTTATAATCTTCCACTCATCCTCTCTCTTCCTCCCAACCACTCATTATTCTCCACTTATTCTCTTTCTTCCTCCCAACCACTCATTATTCTCCACTCATTCTCTTTCTTCCTCCCAACCGCTCATTATTCTCCACTCACAATACTTTTGAATATAAATACTCTCTCCTTAAATCTTGTGCCCAACAGTAAACGTGCGCATTGAGTTGGGACGGAGGTAGTAGTACAGTATTGCATTATCTAGAGGTGCTGGTGAAGTCAATTAAAACGTTGGACAAATTTGCAGTAAGAATTATGACATCTTAGCGTGGGCGACTCAAGAAGGCCTCAAGAAGATTGATCGCATGCCTTTACTGAATAGAAAATAGAATATTCTTCCAGGCCTCAACTTAAAACAAATATCTTTATGGACTATAGGTTCATCTACACTGTTACACGAGATTATATTTCTTATTGATGTTATATTCAGGGGCGGACCTAAGGCATACATACTGGTGTACCCAGTATCTAAAGTTGTTGTAGTGTAGTGGTAAGTGCTTTTGTGTATTACTTAGTTAACTCGGGTTCGATGATGCATTATCTTTTGAATTGGGAAATAATTGTTCTTTGGTGATTTTTCTAAAATCTTCTTAACTTGGGGGTTCACCCATTTGTGTAGATTCACTTTCTTTTGTTTCATAAAATTTCTTGTTGGGGAGTGGGTAAGAATCACCCATAAACAATACGAGCTCAAAGTCATTTTTTATCCTTTTCATTTCCATGGATTGACTAAATGATAGTGGTTTGCGAGATCCATTAGCCATTTTTGTGCTGGCTTTACACATTTTTTGTAGTAAAATGCCAAGAACGTACAGGTATGCTTATCAGCAAGACTTGATTGTCACGTCAACAAATTAAACTGAAGCATTTTGTTTGTAATTTAATTGAGTGACGTCCATTTTTTTTTCTTCAATGAGAGCTATTTATTATTAAGTAAGACCGAGATAGAATTTGAATAAATTTACTCGGTGGTCCTGGATATGTTACATCCACCACACATTTGACTACGTCTATGTTGGTGATTTTAGTGTTATCAACGATTTTATGTAATTGGATTTACTAGAGACCAATGCGATCTCATATTAGGCTCGGATATGAGTAAGGGAAAGTGTGGAGTACACACTCATTTTGGTACTGTTCACTACCAGTTTCCCGCCGGTTTTCCCGCAAAAGGACGCTTCTGTTGACTAACAATCATGACTATTGGAGATCAACAGTCATGTCTACTCCTACTTCTCATCTGTTTATAAAACAGATTTTGGTCTCAGATTATACTAACGAAAAATCCTAACTAATCTCTGAGTTTCTGATCTGTTTCTCTGCCTAAGATACAGATTGTTTTTTATTGTCTTATCCCAATAAGGATTTCGTGAAACCCAGGCAAAAGGGTCGAAATACTTTATTCGGAGAGTGAATTATACACGATTCAATCAATCATCCAGGATTATCAATTTACCCTAACCCCAATTTCTAACAATCGAATAAAGTATTCTGTGATAATCATGGGTGGAGGAAGTACTGTGAAGGAGATGACGACCAACTTCGGGAAGTTGGATAAGTTTGAAGGCTATGATTTCAGACGCTGGCAGAAGAAGATGCACTTCCTTCTGACAACATTGAAGGTGGTGTATGTTCTGTCTACCCCCATGCCAGAACTATCAGAGGACGATAATTTGGAAGCAATCAGAAGAAGGTCGAAGTGGGAGAACGATGACTACATCTGCAGAGGACATATATTGAATGGTATGTCTGACTCTCTCTTTGATATATATCAGAATGTTGAATCTGCAAAGGAGTTGTGGGATTCTCTTGAATCCAAGTACATGGCAGAGGATGCTTCGAGTAAGAAGTTCCTTGTAAGTAATTTCAATAATTACAAGATGGTCGAATCAAGGCCTGTCATGGAACAATTCAATGAACTCCTGAGAATCCTTGGACAGTTTACACAACATGGTTTGAAAATGGATGAGGCAATATCTGTTTCGAGTGTAATAGACAAGTTGCCTCCTTCCTGGAAGGATTTCAAACATAACTTGAAGTATGGTAAAGACGATCTGTCTTTGGTCCAACTTGGTAGTCACCTGCGCATAGAGGAATCTCTAAGGGCGCAAGAAAATGACAAGGGCTAAGGAAAGGAAGTTGCTGGACCCTCGGTGAATATGCTTGAGGAGGGTGGAAAGAAAAAGAACAACAATAAAAACAGAGGAAAGAAACGTGGTTCCAATAACAACGATGATTCTGGTCCCAACAAGAAGCCTAAAGTGGCATGTTGGAGGTGTGGCAAAACTGGTCACTTTAAGAGGGATTGTCGTAGTGGGAACAAGAAGGATGGCGCAAGCACTAGTGGTTCGGGGAAGGGGTCTAAGGACCATACCCAAGACCAAGGTCAGAATTTAGAACATATTTGGAATTGATTTATTAAATATTCCGTTTCACTAATTTCTGAAGCATTTTATGTGCAGGATGATGCAGTTGCGTGGTGGATTGATTCCGGTGCCACAACTCATGTTTGTAAAGATCGTTGCTGGTTTAAGACATTTGAACCGGTGGAAGACGAATCTGTTCTCTACATGGGTGATGATCATTTTGCTCCTATTCAAGGAAGAGGAAATGTGGTGCTGGAATTTAGTTCAGGAAAATCTGTTACTCTGTTTAATGTGTTGTATGTACCTAAACTTCGTAAGAATTTAATTTCGGGTCCTGTATTGAACAAGTGTGGATATAAACAAGTTTATGAGTCTGATAAGTATATCTTATCAAAGTCTGGTGTATTTGTAGGATTTGGTTATTATAACAATGGGATGTTTATGATGAATTTGAATAAAGTTCCTAATGAATCTAGTTCTGTTTATATGACTGATTCCAATGTTATTAATTCCTCATTATGGCATGCTCGTTTAGGACATGTGCACTATAAAAGAATGCTTGAAATGTCTAAAGATGGTTTGATTCCTGCTATTGATAATAATTCTGGAAAATGCAATACTTGCATGTTGACAAAAATCACTAGAAAACCTTTTAAAAGTATAACAAGGAAATCTGTAATACTTGAATTAATACATAGTGATTTATGTGATTTTCATGTGACTCCATCTTTAGGCAATAAGAAGTATATTATCACTTTTATAGATGATGCCTCTAGGTTTTGCTATGTTTATTTGCTGCATGCAAAAGATGAAGCCCTGGATAAATTTAAAAATTTTAAAACAGAAGTTGAATTACAACAAAATGGCTTGATTAAAACCTTACGCACAGATAGAGGTGGTGAATATTATGATCCTATATATTTTCAATCCGTAGGAATCATTCATGAAACTACGGCTCCTTATACACCACAACAAAATGGTGTGGCTGAAAGAAAAAATAGAACTCTTGAAGAAATGGTTAATGCCATGTTATCTTACTCGTGCTTGAGTGACGGGTTTTGGGGGGAAGCCATGTTAACGGCTTGCTATTTATTGAATAGGGTTCCTAATAAAAGGATCAAGATTACCCCATATGAACTTTGGTATAAGAAACGACCCAACTTGACATTTTTGCGAGTTTGGGGGTGTAGGGCTGTGGTTAGACTTCCAGACTCTAAATGGAAAAAGCTAGGAGAACAAGGTATTGATTGCATCTTTGTTGGATATGCTGAGCATTCCAAGGCATATAGGTTTTATGTTATAGAACCTAATAACTACATTTCTATTAACACAATTATAGAATCAAGAGATGCAATATTTGATGAGAATCGTTTCTCTTCAATACCTAGGCCAAAGGATATTATACCAAATTCGGGTGAATCTCAAAGGGATGATCATTCAAATGATGTACCAAATGAGACACCCGAACCACGAAAAGCAAAAGAGCAAGAAAAGCTAAATCATATGGTGATGATTTTCAACTATATTTAGTTGAAGGATCAAGAGATCAGGTTGAATCTCAATAGTCTTATTGTTATAATATAGAGGAGGATCCAAGAACCTATGATGAAGCTATAAAATCGCGAGATGCTGCTTTTTGGAAAGAAGCAATTGACGATGAGATTAGTTCTATTATGAAAAATAATACATGGGTCTTATCTGACTTACCACCAGGCTGTAAACCTTTAGGGTGCAAATGGATCTTCAAAAAGAAGATGAAAGTCGATGGAACAATTGACAAGTTTAAAGCTCGATTGGTAATCCAAGGCTTTAGACAAAAGGAAGGGATCGACTACTTCGATACCTATGCACCAGTTGCTCGTATCACTACTATTAGATTGTTGATAGCTTTGGCAGCTATTCACAATCTATTGATCCATCAAATGGATGTCAAAACAACATTTTTAAATGGTGATTTGGAAGAAAAAGTGTATATGAAGCAACCTGAAGGATTTGTTATGCCAGGTAATGAGCATAAGGTGTGTAAGCTAATTAAGTCATTATATGGGCTGAAACAAGCACCTAAACAGTGGCATCAGAAGTTTGATGAGGTTGTTTTGTCGAATGGTTTTGCATTAAATCAGTCAGACAAATGTGTATATAGCAAATTTGATGAATCCGGCAAAGGTGTAATCATCTGTCTATATGTAGATGACATGTTAA
This sequence comes from Campanula takesimana, assembly GCA_026119855.1. NCBI lineage: Eukaryota > Viridiplantae > Streptophyta > Magnoliopsida > Asterales > Campanulaceae > Campanula > Campanula takesimana. The sequence continues at coordinate 57,472 of JAOWBW010002281.1, forward strand.
TTTTTGGCACAGACCAAAATGTAGTTGATAAAACTAAAAATCTTTTGTCATCAAAGTTCTCTATGAAGGACATGGGAGAAGTCGATGTAATTCTCGGTATAAAAATTAAACGGATGAACAGAGGAATTACAATTACACAATCTCATTATATTGAGAAAATTCTCAAGAAGTTTAATTGCAATGATTGTTCTAAAGTCAGTACTCCTATGGATCCAGCTGAAAAACTTATGCCAAATACTGGTAGACCTATATCACAGCTCGAATACTCAAAAGCCATTAGCAGTTTGATGTATGCTGACACGCCCCCAGGTCCCGGGATCCCCTAATAGAACCTCGAACCTGGATGGGAGTGCCTAACGAGGAACAAGAAACTTAACAAGAAACTTAATGACATTTGTTTAACAAACTGACATGATATATATACTCTAGAGTAAGGAGCTATACTAGCTCATAACACGAGTTCTAGACAAGAAAATTAAAACCAAACTTAATACATACACAGCGGAAAAATGCCTAGCACATAAGCTGGCATCAAGAGTACTATACAAGATGTCTAGTGACAACAAGGACTGAACAAGACTGTCTACCCCAAAATAAGGAGTTACGAACCCATAAAACATCGTCCTCACCAAATGTAAAAGGACACAAGCCCCAAAATAATCACGACCTGCGAAGTAAGCTCCCTGCTATGTTGAGCCTCACTGCGCACTATCCTTCCTTTGATCTAAGGAAAACAATTAAACAAGGAACGGGGTGAGATAAATCTCAGTAAGTTATTAGATGCAACTACATGACATGTTATCATGCAATTCAAGTAGATACTCAAGTAATCATATATCAAGTATCATCAAGTAACAAGTATATGAGAGGCTAAGCCACTCATCAAGTAGCACATAAGGCTAAACAAGCAAGTTATAAGGATATTGCTTCCTCCCTTATTCCTCCCAAGAATACCATTGTTGTCGTAGCTTGTATTACTTTGACAATCACGATCAATAACCGGAACTGATTATTCAGTATGTATCAGAAGACTCGGTAACTAGTGTCATTCCCAATATCAAGACTCATGAGTATTCACGAGGTGTTCAAGACAGGAGTTTAGCATTCACTTAAGTCAGGCTTATTGCTCCAACTAAGGAAGCTATGCCCTTACTATGGCCGGTAGTAAGGGGTCAGGCGGAAATACATAGGGACCCGATTGTCACTTAAGCCCCAGCTCTCGCGACAAGCGTGAACCTATATATTTTCGAACAAGCAAGGAGAACCAGCTGGACTCACACAAGAAGGTACAAGTAGATATTTACTTGAACTACGGGAGAAGAACTAATCCAAAAGTAGTGGACTAGCTCAACAAGGAACATGCTTCAAGTAATCAAGAAGTCACCTTGTTATCAAGCAACTATATGCAATGTTTGCACATACACAACAAGAACATGTCTCATACAAGTTAGTGCTTGTTCATAGCACTTTCTAGTTCATTACCATACATATGTATTGGTGTCAAGTTAAGTACAAGATTTTATTATCTTATATTCAAGTTTTAATCCAATTCTTTGGATGTTCGAGTCACGTACAAGATTTTAATGTCTTATACTTCAAGTTATATCCCAATCTTTGGACATTCAAGCATGTATAAGAGTTATACATTTACTCTTACAAAATCCCAATCCTATTCTTAGGATGTTCAAGTCTAAGACCTTGTTCTAATGCCCCTAAGGTGCACAATCATTGGTTTCACAACAAGTATAACACATTAGTGCTTGTTCATAGCACTTTCAAGACATAAAGAAGAGTTACTACTCTTGTACGTAAGTTCTCATTTGAGTTCTATAAGTATTACTGTTCAAGACTAAGCTCTAATGCCCCCAAAAGGTACAATTACACTTGCTAGGACATCTTATACCAAGGCTATATGCCTTAGGAGAGGTAAGGTTTCATCTCCATTTAGTTTGAACAACTATTGTGCAACAGGGGTTTTGGGCGGTCGCCCAACCCCATCCTGGGCGGTCGCCCAAGATCACAATTTCAGAACCAAAATCTCTGCCTTAGTGGGCGGTCGCCCAAGGCCAAATTCAGCAAAACCCAATTTCTTCCCAGACTTAGAATTCTCCGTCCCAAGCGTATGAGTAACTTTTACTAATATTTTTAACACTCCCAGGATGCACTAACAAGCTTAAAACCAATTCTTTCATTTTAATTCCCTTACTTTACATAGTAGGATATACTCCCTTTGTCCCACAATTACAAGTACCACAGAAATTGTCCCAAACACAAAATTAACATTCACAAGTATCGAGAATAACATTTATGCATGTTATTACAAGCAAGGGGGAGCTAATAACTTACCTAGTCAAAAATCAAAGTTAACCCAAACTTATTTCTGTTCGGCCTGGAACGCTCTTTTCAACGCCACGAATATTAATCCGGGATCAGAATCAAGAACGGAGGGATAATTAAGCTCGAGGAGTCGAGAATAGGGTAAACCCTAAACCTAGCTTTTGCCTCAGAGAAAGAACGAGAAGTTTGAGAATAGGGAATTCATTCTCTGCAAACCCACATGATAAACATTCAAGTTTCAAAGAATGACACTTAGGCCCCTCAAGTTTCACTTTTAACAAAAAGGCCCCTAAAGTCAAATTTTCACAAATAACCCAAAAGTCAAAACTAAACATTTAACCACCTTAATATTCTAAAGCAGTTAATAAATTAACCCAAGTAAAACTAGCACATAATATGCAAGTTCAAGAATTTAACAAATAGGTCAAATATTTAACAAGAAATTCGATGGGTGTTACATCCTCCCCACCTTAAAGAAAATTCGCCCACGAATTTTACTTACCAAAGTTTTCAAATAGGCTCGGGTATTTATCTTGCATCTCTTTCTCGGTTTCCCAAGTAGCCTCTTCAATTTCATGATTTCTCCAAAGGACCTTCACAATAGGAATCCTTTTGGTACGCAAGACTTGCTCTTTCCAGTCAAGAATTTCAACAGGTTGTTCCTCATAAGACAAATCAGGCTGAAATAGAATAGCCTCATACTCAAGAACATGTGATTCATCTGCCATATACTTGCGAAGCATAGATACATGGAATACATCATGAATACCCGATAAAGAAGGAGGTAAAGCCACTCTATAAGCCAACTTTCCAACTCTTTCAAGAATCTCAAATGGACCGATATAACGAGGAGATAACTTTCCTTTCTTCCCAAATATCTTTATACCTCTACGAGGAGAGACCTTCAAGAATACAAAGTCACCTACCTGGAATTCAAGATCCCTTCTACGATGATCTATATAACTCTTTTGTCTACTTTGAGCTGTGCGTAATCGATCTCGAATGAGTTTCACACTCTCAACTGACTGTTAAACCATTTCAGGACCCAAGGGTCTAGCTTCTCCCACTTCATCCCAGCATATAGGAGATCGACATTTTCTGCCATAAAGAGCCTCATATGGAGCCATTTCAATGCTAGACTGAAAACTGTTATTATAAGCAAACTCAGCCAAAGGAAGATGAGTATCCCAACTGCCTTTGAAATCAATAACACAAGCACGTAACATATCCTCAAGAATTTGTATAAGTTTCTCAGATTGCCCATCAAATTGAGGATGAAAAGCTGTACTGAAATTCAATTTAGTACCCATAGCACCCTGAAGAGCCTGCCAGAATCGAGAAGTAAAAAGAGGATCTCTATCAGATACAATACTCACAGGAACCCCATGCAGTCGGACAATCTCCTGAACATATAAAGATGCCAACTGAGACAATGAATATCCCATGGAAACAGACAAGAAGTGAGCTGATTTAGTCAACCTGTCCACTATAACCCAAACAGCATCATGGCCTCGTCTGGTACGTGGTAAACCAGTCACAAAATCCATAGTAATATGCTCCCATTTCCACTCTGGAATTTCTAATGGTTGCAACAAACCTGCTGGACGTTGATGTTCCACCTTTACTTGTTGACAAGTCAAACATTTGGACACATACTCAGCAATTTCTCTTTTCATATTATTCCACCAGAAATGTTTCTTCAAGTCTTGGTACATTTTAGTGCTTCCAGGATGAATAGTATACTTGGCTTTGTGAGCCTCTTCAAGAACTTTCTTCTTTATCTCAGAATCAACTGGAATACAAACTCGACCTCGAAAGGTAAGAACTCCATCACTGTTGAAAGAAAAATCTGGTTTCTTTCCTTCATTCATTCCACTAATGATTTTCTGCAATTCAGAATCAATTACCTGAGCTTGTTTGATTTGTTGGAGTAAATCTGAAGTAGCCTTTATATTAGCAAAGATAACTCCATGATTTGATTCACAAGGACTCCAATCACATAAGTCTTCGAACATCTTCCATTCACGAATCATCAAGCAAGAAATATAAGTCTTTCTACTCAGTGCATCTGCCACCACATTTGTCTTTCCTGGATGATAAAGGATAGTACAATCATGATCCTTCAATTTCTCCATCCATCTACGTTGTCTCATATTAAGCTCTTTTTGAGAAAACAGGTACTTCAAGCTTTTATGATCGGTAAAGACTTCAAATTTGGTTCCATACAAGTAATGCCTCCATTTATGCAAAGCAAAAATAATCGCAGCCAACTCTAAATCATGAGTAGGATAATTCTTTTCATAAGGAGATAATTTTCGAGAAGCATAAGCTATTACCTTGCCATCTTGCATCAGAACACAACCCAATCCTTCTTTAGAAGCATCAGTATAAACCATGAAATGCTCAGAACCACTAGGTAAAGCCAAGACTGGAGCTGTAGTCAAACACCTTTTTAACTCCTGAAAACTTGCTTCACATTTATCATTCCACTCAAAAGAAATAGCTTTTCGAGTCATATTAGTCAATGGAGTAGCAATCTTGGAGAATCCCTCAATGAACCTCCGATAATAACTAGCCAAGCCCAAGAAACTACGGATCTCTGTCACTGTAGTTGGCCTCTTCCAGTTTACAACTGCTTCAACTTTGGAAGGATCTACTGCAATACCAGTAGCAGACACAACATGTCCCAAGAATGAAACCTCTTCTAACCAGAAAGCACATTTGCTGAATTTTGCAAATAATTGTTTCTCACGAAGAACTTGTAATACCACTCTGAGATGTTGTTCATGCTCAGCCCGTGATTTAGAATACACAAGAATGTCATCAATGAATACCACCACGAAACAATCAAGATATGGCTTGAAGATACGGTTCATCAAATCCATAAATACAGCTGGAGCATTTGTCAAACCGAATGGCATAACAATAAACTCATAATGCCCATACCTGGTATGGAAAGCTGTCTTTGGTATATCCTCAGATCTGATTTTCAACTGATGATAACCACTTCTCAAGTCAAGCTTCGAATACACTACTGAACCCTGAAGCTGATCAAACAAGTCATCAATATGAGGTAACGGATATTTGTTCTTGATAGTTACCTGATTAAGATCTCTGTAATCAATACACAATCGCAGAGTCCCATCTTTCTTTCTGACAAATAACACTGGTGCACCCCACGGTGATACACTAGGCCTGATGAAGCCCCTTTCAAGCAATTCCTCAAGCTGTGTTTTTAACTCTCTCAACTCAGCTGGAGCCATTCTATAAGGTGCTTTAGAGATTGGTGCTGTACCTGGTAGTAACTCAATACAAAACTCAAGCTGTCGATCAGGTGGCATGCTATACTCAGAAGAGAATACATCTGAAAATTCAGACACAACAAGAATATCCTCCATCTTGGGAACAAATAAACTCTGGTCAACCACACATGCGAGATACCCAGCACAACCACGAGATAAAATTTTTCTAGCTTTTAAAGCAGAAATAACATGTATAGCACATAAAGGCCTATCACCTTCAAAGGTAAAATCAGGCAAACCAGGAATAGAAAAAGTTACTACTTTTCTATAACAATCAACAGATGCATGATGCACATATAGCCAATCCATGCCAAGAATCACGTCAAAGTCCCTTATAGGTAACACGACTAGGTCAGCAAGAAGGGCATGATCACCCACAAGAACCTCACATTTCTTGTAAACCTCAGAAGTAAACATGCAATCTCCCATAGGGGAAGATACTTCTAGAACATAAGGCATAGAATCAGGAAGAACATGCAAATGCGACACAAAATGAGATGCCACATAAGAATGAGATGAGCCTGAATCTATCAAGACTCGCGCTCTCGTACTAGAAAGTAATATAATACCTCCTATGACCGCAGAAGACTCAGCTACACCCTGCTGATCTAAAGCAAACACTCGACCCTGAACTTTTGGTCGACCCCTACTATCTCTCTTGGAACTGAGGCCTGCTGACTTGTACCCCCAACTTGATTTCCTCTACTTTTAAGACAATTTCTAGCAAAGTGCCCCGCTTCACCACACACTAAACATTTTCCTTGCTTTGACCAACACTTGTCTTCAGAATGACCTTCTTTCGAACAAAAACCACATACTTTCCTGGAACCTTGGACTGTTGTCCTCGAACCAGTTGATACACTACCTTTGCTTTCAGTTGGCTGTCGGAATCGACGATCTTGGCGGCCAGATTTACCACCTTTAGAACCAGATCCCTGAGTTTTCTCTGATACACGACCAATCATGGTTGTTCCCAACTTCACCTTGTGTTCTTCAATATCATTTTCAATAGTATAAGCCTTCTCCACTGCTTGATGATAACTAGTGAGCTGTAGAGAAAGAAGCTGCTTCCTATACTCAGTCCTTAACCCTTTAACAAACCTCTGTGCCTTCTTGGCTTCATTCGGAACTAAGTGATCACAATACCTTGCCAATTCTGTGAACTTGGTTGAGTATTGCCCCACTGTCAAGCTTCCCTGCTCCAGATTAAGAAATTCCATTTCCTCCTGTCTTGGACCACTGTTGGAATAAACTGTGACCTGAATGCTTTAAGAAAATTCTCCCATGTCTGTGGTACACCTTCCAGTTCCTAGCTTTTACTCAACACTTGCCACCAATGTTCAGCGGCTTTCTCAAGTTTAAAGGTTGCAAAGGTTACCTTATCACCACTTGCACATCTCAAGGCTGTAAAAATCTTCTCGATACTTTCAATCCACTCCTCAGCCTTCTTAGCATCAAATTCCCCGTCAAAACTGCGAGGTTTCAACTTCAAGAACCTTGTAAGACGATTAGGATAATCCCAGTCTACATTATCAACCATTTCTTCTTGAGGAGTTATAGATCTCAGCTGATTACTACCACTTGTACCTTCAGAACTCATTGTACCTGTAAGTAAACACTCAGCGTTAATAACACCCCAAGACTCTCCCATACCTAGGCCATAGACCCTATCCAGACTTAGAGCAAACCAAGGTAGCTAAACAGGGTAGCTAAACCAGGGTAGCTCTGATACCAACCTGACACGCCCCCAGGTCCCGGGATCCCCTAATAGAACCTCGAACCTGGATGGGAGTGCCTAACGAGGAACAAGAAACTTAACAAGAAACTTAATGACATTTGTTTAACAAACTGACATGATATATATACTCTAGAGTAAGGAGCTATACTAGCTCATAACACGAGTTCTAGACAAGAAAATTAAAACCAAACTTAATACATACACAGCGGAAAAATGCCTAGCACATAAGCTGGCATCAAGAGTACTATACAAGATGTCTAGTGACAACAAGGACTGAACAAGACTGTCTACCCCAAAATAAGGAGTTACGAACCCATAAAACATCGTCCTCACCAAATGTAAAAGGACACAAGCCCCAAAATAATCACGACCTGCGAAGTAAGCTCCCTGCTATGTTGAGCCTCACTGCGCACTATCCTTCCTTTGATCTAAGGAAAACAATTAAACAAGGAACGGGGTGAGATAAATCTCAGTAAGTTATTAGATGCAACTACATGACATGTTATCATGCAATTCAAGTAGATACTCAAGTAATCATATATCAAGTATCATCAAGTAACAAGTATATGAGAGGCTAAGCCACTCATCAAGTAGCACATAAGGCTAAACAAGCAAGTTATAAGGATATTGCTTCCTCCCTTATTCCTCCCAAGAATACCATTGTTGTCGTAGCTTGTATTACTTTGACAATCACGATCAATAACCGGAACTGATTATTCAGTATGTATCAGAAGACCCGGTAACTAGTGTCATTCCCAATATCAAGACTCATGAGTATTCACGAGGTGTTCAAGACAGGAGTTTAGCATTCACTTAAGTCAGGCTTATTGCTCCAACTAAGGAAGCTATGCCCTTACTATGGCCGGTAGTAAGGGGTCAGGCGGAAATACATAGGGACCCGATTGTCACTTAAGCCCCAGCTCTCGCGACAAGCGTGAACCTATATATTTTCGAACAAGCAAGGAGAACCAGCTGGACTCACACAAGAAGGTACAAGTAGATATTTACTTGAACTACGGGAGAAGAACTAATCCAAAAGTAGTGGACTAGCTCAACAAGGAACATGCTTCAAGTAATCAAGAAGTCACCTTGTTATCAAGCAACTATATGCAATGTTTGCACATACACAACAAGAACATGTCTCATACAAGTTAGTGCTTGTTCATAGCACTTTCTAGTTCATTACCATACATATGTATTGGTGTCAAGTCAAGTACAAGATTTTATTATCTTATATTCAAGTTTTAATCCAATTCTTTGGATGTTCGAGTCACGTACAAGATTTTAATGTCTTATACTTCAAGTTATATCCCAATCTTTGGACATTCAAGCATGTATAAGAGTTATACATTTACTCTTACAAAATCCCAATCCTATTCTTAGGATGTTCAAGTCTAAGACCTTGTTCTAATGCCCCTAAGGTGCACAATCATTGGTTTCACAACAAGTATAACACATTAGTGCTTGTTCATAGCACTTTCAAGACATAAAGAAGAGTTACTACTCTTGTACGTAAGTTCTCATTTGAGTTCTATAAGTATTACTGTTCAAGACTAAGCTCTAATGCCCCCAAAAGGTACAATTACACTTGCTAGGACATCTTATACCAAGGCTATATGCCTTAGGAGAGGTAAGGTTTCATCTCCATTTAGTTTGAACAACTATTGTGCAACAGGGGTTTTGGGCGGTCGCCCAACCCCATCCTGGGCGGTCGCCCAAGATCACAATTTCAGAACCAAAATCTCTGCCTTAGTGGGCGGTCGCCCAAGGCCAAATTCAGCAAAACCCAATTTCTTCCCAGACTTAGAATTCTCCGTCCCAAGCGTATGAGTAACTTTTACTAACATTTTTAACACTCTCAGGATGCACTAACAAGCTTAAAACCAATTCTTTCATTTTAATTCCCTTACTTTACATAGTAGGATATACTCCCTTTGTCCCACAATTACAAGTACCACAGAAATTGTCCCAAACACAAAATTAACATTCACAAGTATCGAGAATAACATTTATGCATGTTATTACAAGCAAGGGGGAGCTAATAACTTACCTAGTCAAAAATCAAAGTTAACCCAAACTTATTTCTGTTCGGCCTGGAACGCTCTTTTCAACGCCACGAATATTAATCCGGGATCAGAATCAAGAACGGAGGGATAATTAAGCTCGAGGAGTCGAGAATAGGGTAAACCCTAAACCTAGCTTTTGCCTCAGAGAAAGAACGAGAAGTTTGAGAATGGGGAATTCATTCTCTGCAAACCCACATGATAAACATTCAAGTTTCAAAGAATGACACTTAGGCCCCTCAAGTTTCACTTTTAACAAAAAGGCCCCTAAAGTCAAATTTTCACAAGTAACCCAAAAGTCAAAACTAAACATTTAACCACCTTAATATTCTAAAGCAGTTAATAAATTAACCCAAGTAAAACTAGCACATAATATGCAAGTTCAAGAATTTAACAAATAGGTCAAATATTTAACAAGAAATTCGATGGGTGTTACATATGCTATGACGAGCACTCGACCTGATATTGCTTATGCAGTAGGAAGATTGAGCAGGTTCACTAGTAATCCTAGTAGACAGCATTGGCATGCTTTAACAAGGGTGTTCAAGTACTTAAAAGGTACTATGAATTACAGTTTGTGTTATTCTGGACAACATTTGATTTTAGAAGGTTACTCAGATGCTAGTTGGATCAACCAAGAAGATTCATCTTCTACTAGTGGCTGGGTGTTCTTGCTAGGAGGAGGGGCCATTTCATAGGCTTCCAAGAAGCAGACATGTATTACTCATTCTACTATGGAATCTGAGTTCGTAGCATTGGTTGCTGCTGGTAAAGAAGCAGAATGGCTACGAAACTTGATATATGAGATTCCATTATGTCCAAAATCGATATCGCCAATATCTATCCATTGTGATAGTGCAGCCACATTGGCCAGGGCTTATAGTCAGATTTATAATGGCAAGTCTAGACACTTAGGTGTCAGACATAGTATGATTCGTGAATTGATCATGAATGGTGTGATTTCAGTTGAGTTTATTCGGTCTCAACAAAATTTAGCTGACCACTTGACGAAGGGGTTAGCTAGAGACTTAGTAAATAAGTCAGCAATAGGGATGGGATTAAAGTCCATCCAATCCTCTAGTTGTGAGATACCCAATTCCCTTCTAATACAACGTTAGAAGCCTGAATTCAATGTGGAAAGCTCACAGGTGGAGATTGGAGCACATGTAATTACGTTTCCCAAGGTATGTGTTCAAGACCTGCAAGTGATGGTTAGGTTGAAGAGTATCTTCTTAATAGTTCTTTTGAAAAATTGCAAATGCAGGTGCAAGATTAAAGGAACTACCTATGTGAACATGAAGTTTTGCCGCTTCAAGAAGCTAGGACTTGGCTTTCTATATGTTTATTAATGGATAGGGACACATGGCTTGTAATAGTGTCAGGAATAAACTTTAGAGTGTTGTAAGAAACTTATGTGTATAGTATCTTCAGGTATTCATATGAGTTGACGGGTTCAATCGTTGGGACACCCCGATTCTCGAATATTTGAAATGTGTATTGTACTAAGATGAAAATTCAATCGCAAGACATTTTCATTTATGCATTCGTTTGTTTCGTTATGTTTGTTTCATATTTTATATGATTAGTAAATTGAGGATTACACTAAAATGGGGGGAAATGTTGGTGATTTTAGTGTCATCAACGATTTTATGTAATTGGATTTACTAGAGACCAATGCGATCTCATATTAGGCTCGGATATGAGTAAGGGAAAGTGTGGAGTACACACTCATTTTGAGTCAATATGTTGCGGGGTCAAGGGGCGTTTGTTTCGTTATGTTTGTTTCATATTTTATAAAACAGATTTTGGTCTCAGATTATACTAACGAAAAATCCTAACTAATCTCTGAGTTTCTGATCTGTTTCTCTGCCTAAGATACAGATTGTTTTTTATTGTCTTATCCCAATAAGGATTTCGTGAAACCCAGGCAAAAAGGTCGAAATACTTTATTCGGAGAGTGAATTATACACGATTCAATCAATCATCCAGGATTATCAATTTACCCTAACCCCCAATTTCTAACAGTCTATATGTTTAATTAATCTTTCATGTGATATTTGATCATGTTTACACTGATGTTTTGTTAATATTCACTTTGAAATAAAATGATCTCTCTTTCCTTTTATGTTTATCCCAAAAAACAAAAAAAAATAAAATCTTGAGTCTAAAATAGACGAAATTTGTACTGCAATATGAAAAACGTACAGACAAGTAAAACGTTATAATTAAAAATTTAAGTAGAGTAAGAATGTTAATCGGAAATACAGAAACTGATTTATATATTTCCTTGGGAGTTATACACAGGATAAATTTGGACATCACAGAAATGGTGAGTATCAAAAATTTCTGTAGAATGGTTGATCTAGTATGGTTGGATATATAGTTGACATTCAAGTGGTATCAGTCATCTGAATTTTATAAATTAAAGATAAACTTGACAGTTAATTAAATAGTTGCAGGGATGAACAACCACTCTGTCAGGGCACACCAAACAAAATACTAAAAGAATAGAAAAAAGAGTATACTTCCTCCGTCCCACCCGAAATAGGATTTTTGCTCCCGACACGGGAATTAAGGAATAACAATCTTTTATTGTAAAAAGTTGTTTGAAATGTAGGTGTTGTGAGTATGAAGGAGATAGAAAGTGGGTAGGGAATAATAAATGAAAAGTTGTTGTGAGTATGACAAGTGGCTCCAATTAATTAAAAAAATTAATTATGTTGTAGTGTACAATCCTATTTCGGGTGGGACACTCAAAATGGCAAAATATCTTAATTCGGATGGGATGGAGGGACTACATCGGAGAAGAAACCAGGAAAATGATATTCAAGTTTTCGTGATATCTTGTATACAAAAACGATTAAATAGTTTAGCTTGCCGGCTCACAATATTTGTTATAGGTTATGGCAACTATACGAGACTGACGCATTAGATAAATACAAAGTGTGTTATTTTACTTGTACTAAGTATATCAATTACACGCGTAATACTCCCTCCGTCCCAGAAAGATAGTCCACCTTTTTTCGTTGTTACTACGAAGGAACTTTGAGCAGTTATAAAAGCTACTTATAATTATGTTAATGTGAATCTAAAAATTGATAATAATAGTATTTATAATGGTGTATCAAAAACCATTTCAAAAATTTCATTAGAATAATTAAAAGTAGCCTTAATTATTACTCAAAGTTCCTTCGTAAAACCCATGAAAATAGGGAGACTATCATTCTGAGACAGAAGGAGTAATAGTTTAATAGTGCCTCTTGATATTTGACAAACCTTTGCTACAATTTATATAAATATGCCATGTTTGTTTATCTCAGCATTGATAGTGCTTGTACAACGACTAATCAATAATACACATTAGATATATATAAATTGCGCAATCGGTTAATAGTTTATCTTGCCGGCAGTTGCAATCATTATGAGGCAGCCTTCACTGCCCCATTACGTACGTGCATGTATCTACTGCACATACATATTTTTATTCAACCCTCATCTCCTTTCCTTCTTGGTCTTAATTTATTTACTGAATCCATATTTTTATTGGCTACCTACTCAGTGAAAGGGTGACGGCTTATTTTATTCAACCCTCATCTCCTTTCCTTCTTAGTCTTAATTTAATTAATTGACTGAATCTCCAGAATGCAAGTCTTTAGGTTAGTGATTTGCATTCCTCCCATTTTTGTTACTAGGAATTATTGAATTCAACCCTTATTTCCTTTTCTTGGTAGCCTTAATTTATTTTCTGAATCTCAGACTACAAGTCTTTATTTTATTGAATCATGTTACTCCCATTTTTTTAATGGATACTAAAAAATGCTAATGAAATACTCCCTCCATCCCACCTCACTTGAGACCTAAGAGGTGGGCACAATAACTAAGGAAAAAGAATAAAGTAAAAAAAAATGTGTGGTAGAAAATGAAGAGAGAATGAGTGGGGTAAATAGTAGTGTTGTTGAATAAATTGAGTGGTGGAAAATGAAGAGAGAGAATAAGTGGTGGGGTAGTTTGAATATAAAATAATAAAAATATAGCTATTTTGGAGAGTTTCAAGTGAAGTGGGACGAACCAAAATGAAAACAAGTATCAAGTGAGGTGGGACGGAGAGAGTAATGCACTTGTTATTGATAGTATAGTCAGTTGCATAAGTAACATTTTTTTTCAAATTTGTCTCAACATTCAATCAAGTTGACTAGTAAGTTTATAGTAACACTATGTTTATGAGTGCGAGGGGTGGTATATAGTACTCATACTTGCTAGCTACCAATTGGCTATCACCTTGAGCGTACACTCATTATCTACCTGCTCCTACTTGATATTCTAAGCCCAGCCGTCGGTTTTGAACATTATGTCATGTACTCCCTCCGTCCCAAAATGATCTTCCTATTTATGGTCAAATGTGAAGATTATTTTGGTACGGAGGGAGTACAATGTAGGAATACTTTTTATCAAGAAGTATACTTGTGGAAAAAAACACATTTTTTCCAAGATTAAAGTGAGACCATATATATTACTACTGCGCTGTATGTTTGCAGACTATTTCATCGTCATAGATGGATAGACCAGACAATAAGGCACTTTTAGTCTTAATATTCATTACTTCAATCGTGCTAACAACCTCTAGCCAATTTCCTGAACCTTATGTTCCATTCTGTGATACTGAAAAGGGAACCTTTATTCCAAATAACCCATTTGGAAACAATCTCAAGTACCTTCTGGAATCTATTCCAACACGTACTTCTCTTGCAGGAGGATATTATAACATGTCAATTGGAAACGAAAGAGACAGAGTCTACGGAAAAGCATTATGTAGGGGCGATGTGAACAAAATAGCATGTACAAACTGTCTTGAAAATGCAGCTCAGGAGATCCTCACAAACTGCACATCTGAAGAAGCAATCTATTGGTACGCGTTATGTCAAATTCACTATTCATATGCGCCTATCACGGAGATTTATACGGGAAAATTTCCGCTCTCCAACGATGAAAAGGAAATTGTTTCAGACACCATTCATTTTCCTGTCATTGTGAAGGATTTTATGCATAATCTAAGTTACCGTGTTTCATCCTCACCTCTCATGTTTGCAACTGGAGAAATTAAGATTTCAAACACCGAGAAAATTTATGGGCTTGAACAGTGTACAAGGGATGTTTCTCAAAAAGTATGCCGAAATTGTTTTGATACAGCATTGTTGGAACTTGAGCAATGTTGCAGCTTGAGGAAAGGTGGGACTGTTTTTAGCAGGAATTGTAATGTCAGGTTTGAGATGCACCGGTTTTATCATGATGCTAGCAAAAGCGGTAAGGAAGTTGGAATTCCCTCAAAATTATTGTTCCAGTTGTTTTAAAAGCTATCACTTTTAATTTGTCCCTTCATAACTTTTCTCATTTTTTTTGCCATTCCTGAATACTCCCTCCATTCCTAAATGATAGTCACATTTCCCTTTTTGTTTGTCCAGAAAGTTAGTCCATTATAAAAATTAAGGCTTCAAAATCCCTTAATTTCCAAAATTTATATTGTAACCTTAAAATGTTTGAAAAGTCAAATGGACCATCAATTTGTGACGGAGGGAGTAGTTACATAGTTTTAGTAAACATGGCATGATGAAAACTAAAAAATCTTGCTTATCAAAAAGCAGAGAATGCATGGAAGAAATGGGTGGTTGGGACAGTTGCTGCTTTAGCATTTGCACTTGTTCTTGTGATGAGCTACTGTGTTCTTCGTGTTCAGAAAAATAAGGCAAGAAAAACAGGTAAAGTAGAAGTGATTACATGCTTAATTTATTTTACTTATCAATTTGAATAATCCCATTAGTGAAGAGGACCCTGTGCAGATGTGAACGAAACAAATGAAGAGGACCGAAGCAGAGTTATGACTACAGTGGAGCCTCGTGTAGTTGGTTCAGAAGAACTAATATTCATGGAATTCTCGATCGTAAAGGCAGCTACAGACAACTTTTCAGGTGCCAATAAGCTTGGACAAGGTGGTTTTGGTACAGTTTATAAGGTAAATGCTTCTTTCCTTATTTAAAATCTCATATCCGTTCCCAATATCATCTGTTTTTCACGAAATTGATTCTTCAGGGCATACTACCAGACGGAAAGGAAATAGCAGTGAAAAGGCTCTCAAGGAAGTCATGGCAAGGGAAAGAGGAGTTTAAGAATGAGATAGTGCTAATGGCGAAACTTCAACACAGGAATCTAGTGAGATTGTTAGGGTGTGGAGTTGAAGGGCACGAAAAGCTGCTGCTCTATGAGTTCATGCCCAACAAAAGCCTTGATGTCATTATATTTGGTTTGTCAATTCCACTCTCGAGATTTAATTCCAAATTATCTTATTCAACATAGAATATATCTACTGAATATCACTGTATAAGGCAGAAAGAAGCACATATTAAGCTCTTTCAACTTTTATTTTTCAAAATAGATTCGAAGGAGCGTGCACGTCTTGATTGGGATAGATGCCTAAACATAATACTAGGTATTTCAAGAGGACTACTCTATCTCCACGAGGATTCCCGGCTTAAGATTGTACATAGGGATCTGAAACCTAGCAATATTTTACTTGACCATGAAATGGAAGCGAAGATATCAGATTTTGGAATGGCAAGGATCTTTGGTGAGGATCAAAATATAGCAAACACTAGGAGAGTTGTTGGAACATAGTAAGTCTAACATTTACTTATGATCGCATATTAACTTGATTCGTAAGTATTTGACTATGGAGATACAACTGAAACAGTGGATACATGGCTCCAGAGTATGCAATGGAGGGGCACTTCTCTATAAAGTCAGATGTCTTCAGTTTTGGAGTAATATTGTTTGAGATCATTAGTGGAAAAAAGAACAATGGTTCTATGTTCACCGGCCAAGCTCAAACACTCGTTGCTTACGTACGTATTGGAGTAATTAATTATTGATTTTCATAGAATAAGGCAGAGTTATTGATAAAAATTGCTTTAGAGAGTTTATCTTTCATATGTTACTATAATAACTTGTTATAGATTATGACCGTCATATATAGCAGATACTACCTCTGCCTCAAAATGAATGCTCGAAATTACTCTTGATTGAGCAATTTCATACATTCATTTTGAGACGAAGGAGTAGAAGTTAAAACAGAAAGAAATTGACAGGCGTGGCAGGTATGGAACGATGGACAACTGCTGAAATTTGTGGACCCATTGCTGAGAAATTCATGCTCCATGGCTGAAGCAAGGAGATGTATTCACATTGGGCTTCTATGTGTTCAGCAAGATCCAGGAGATAGGCCCACAATGTCATCAGTCATGGTTCTGTTGACTAGTGACACATTAGAACTTCCTCAACCAATGAAACCTGCATTTTCTGTTGGTAGACTTGTTACTCAGAAGTCAGATCGGCTACATTTCATCAGACAAGCCCTTGGGTAAATCACCTTAGTCTTGAAAGTACGAGACTTCATACACAAGACTAAACAATCGCTCGTGCCTAGTCAATGTTGTAAATATCCTTGTTGATAGTGTAAAACTTAACGGATATATGGTTGTATCTTAATGAATCATAATGTAACTTTTAGATTATACTCAATATCTGTTTAATGTAGAAATATTTATTGTCGTCATTGCTTTAGGGTCGGGCATAGTCTGGATGAATGTAGGTTTTTTAGTGCAAATCAAGATAAGCAGCCTGTTCAACCTAAAGACAAAGAGCAACTAATTAAACATAAGGACAAGCAGATGGAAGTAACATTGGATAAGGGGAAAAGTATTGCCAAAAAGACTGTTTGGAAAGTGAAAAATCAGGAGACTTTAGCGTCTACGAGCAGCCACAATGATAACAGGGTCCAGGATATTGCTGGTGGCTAAAATGATAGCTCGGTTTTGACACCAACAACAGATATTGAGATTTCCTTGAATAATGGATCCGGAGATTTAGGTCATGATCAGCAGGCTTCAAAGCCAACACAAATTACAACTTCACCAAATGTTCAAACAGTTCAATTTGCAGATTCTAACCCGGCTTCAAAGCCCGTTCTAGTGGAGGTTGTTTCTTCCGCGGGAGGATTGGAAGATCCAGCTATTGTTGATATAAATACAGGGAATGAAACTTTGGTAGTTCCTACTGCTCTTGGAGCGCAGTGGGGTATACCGAGTTTATAAACCCAAAAAACTAAAAGTAGCTCTTACTCATCGGGAAAAAGCTGATTCTGAACCAGAAGGTGGTCTCTCCAATACATCTCCTTCAGCATTTGAAGAAGCTCGTCTCTATGGAGGTATGGTTGGAGGAGTTCATGTTGATCCTTGGGCTCCAATGGCTGATAGCGGAAATTTCGAAGATTATTATGATGAAGCAGGCGGTTTTCAGCCAGTTAAAGGAAAACGCGAAAAATCTGCTTCTAAAGCCCGAACAAAGAATATTAAGCCTAAGAGGCCTTGGAATAATAAAAGGAAATTTGATTGACCTTCTTCCTTTTTCATTTTGGGATTTTTACCAATATATTGTATGGATTAAACTTCACACAGAAACAATGTCCTATGTTTAGCTCAACTCATACAATATTTTATTACCGTATGGAGCCACTTCGATCGGTATAGTATAGCGCGAATAAGGCACGAAGGCTGACCTTATTCATACCTTTGGCAGTGCTCCTATATTTCAGGTAACCTCAGCTTTATCGGTACAATCATAGTCTGTTGGGTTTCGTAGATACATGCGCAGCGGAATTTAGCATTTAAAATTTTGAAACCCAAAGCCATGGATCCGTTCATATGATTAAATCAAATACAACATAAGAATAAAGGAATAAACTAACCCTTGATGGCTATCAAATTCTCTTGGTCTTTGGTGGAGGTTTGAAGACTTGATCACGATCACAAAGCTTGAACACGAACTTTGAAGATGATGATTTTCACCCTCTAGCGGTATCCACACTTCGAACGAATATCAAAGGAGCTTCTTTGATCTTGGTTGCTAGACCAAATTGTGAAACACTTTTTCACAATCAAAAGAACTATATGGAATTTATTTTGTGTTTTATTTTGTTCTTCAACCAAGAATGTCTTGGAACAAAATAAACCCTCTCTCAAACTCTTTGAGACTCACAAAATCATTAGCTTAGAGTGCTGGCCGAATTTTGGTCTTTTATACACAAGTATGACCTATTCCAAATAGGAAACTTGTGTCAAAATCCGTCCAAAATTCGTTTCCTAATCAAATTAGGAATCTGCCACCCGACAGTACTGTGCGGCCGCCCAGAATGCACTGTGCGGTCGCACAACTATCTGAAACAAAACTGGTACAAAATTGGGCTAAGTGTGCGGCCGCCCAGTCCATACTGTGCGGTCGCCCACTTTCCAGAAAGTCCAGAATTTCCAAAATTCCAATGTAGTCCTTTTAAAGATTCGTTCTATTGTGTGTGACCCTCTAGGATTATACTAAGTTGGCAATGGGTTCAAACATGAAACCATAAGATATGATTAGGTTCTAGCAAACCGTCATACCTACCCAATTAGTATAACTAGATACAAGTTCGCATTCCTCTTAGAATATGTCATAATCCCTTTGTCCACGACGTCATTGAACACAAGTCATGGTCAACAAGTCAACTTGTTTTGTTCAATACTTTCTCGATTCCGAATATGTTGATAATCCAAATGACATTGATCCAATCAATTCATTTGAGTCCGGCCGAACATTTCATCAACATCATTCCTACGAGAGGCCCAAGCTTGACATCTCTCCGAGGAGGGACAAATCCATTTAGCTTATTATTTTTCCCTACGTGAATCCGATTATGCCAATCATACCCTTTATAACTACTCGGTTAAAAGTAGCGTTTGAATATGTCAAACATAATGTTCATCAAGTGGAAGACTACAATAACTTCATGTCTAAGGATTCAAATGACATAACTAATATGAGATATATGTATGACATAGACCATGACATAAATCTCATAAAGCGGGTCATGTCCAGTACCTTGTTCCGAACAAGTACCCATAAATCTAACATGATCATCCCATGATCATTTAGCCTTTATACTAGTGCTTAACAAGTACTAGGGACGGAGATTATTATAAGTAAACATGAACAACAATAATAATCAAAACATCTCTTTATTGATATGAAATAAATGATAACAATTACAACGTTTATTAAACGTGCCTAGGGCACCACTACCAATATAGCCGTCTCCCCATGAGGGCCAATTAGCACTTTCTTAAGCACACTCATGTTTCTATGATCACATACGTAATTATTGATTTCGAAGTTGGGATTCCGTTTGATGTGAGGCATCGCCGACTGAGATGAATTGTTGGAATGTGATAAACCCGGAGCTCTTGAGAGCGAAGGGTAAGCAAGGTCGGGGAGTGCCGACCGATCCCGTCTGAAGACGGGAAAGGAAGATAGTAGGGAGGAAGGAGGTCCCCTGTGCCTTTAGGTGGGGGAGCCTCCGCCCCGACCGAGTAGTAGTAGTTGTTGTAGTTGCTATTGTTATAGTTATAAATTTAGTTATTGCAAATAGTAGTTGTTGATAGTTGTTGTTATTGCAAAGTAGTTATTTCAAAGTAATGCAATCGCTTCAGTTAGAGCAAAACCCAAAATAGCATAACCAAATAATTGTTTCGCTAATGATGGGTTTCTAGCCACGGAATGAATCAAAGAACTAAAACCTAAGAGGAGGTGGTATTTTCTAATAAAAACACAACATTTCAGAGTTTACCTTAGGGTCCTTTAGTTGAAATCAATTTTACCAATAAATCTCTCATGCTTTTTAAATGTCAAAAATACCCCCAACCTAATATAACCACCTCTTCTCCCCTCTTCACTCATTCAACGCACCCACACACCCACAAGTCACTCTCTTTCTACACGCTATCCAACCTCCGGCAACCCCCTCCCCTACCTCTGGCGAAGCCCTCCGGCGACTCTCATACCTCCAGCGAACTCTCCCCTCCGACCACCCTTCCCATCGCCTTCACCGACCATACTACTCCGACCGTCTTCTTCCCTTGAGCCAAACACCGTCTTCTGCAGATCCGACCACCCACCTATACCCTCACCTCCCCCACCTCCAGTCAGTCGTAGATCTAACTTCTCTAGCCAGATCTGGATTTGTTTATCCGAGAGGTAAGAGCCCCCCCTGCCTCTCTCTCTCTCTCTCCCTTCCCCCATTATTCCATTATTTCCTGTGTCTTCTTTAGAGACGATCTTGAGCATTTGAAGAAGATCAATAACCACTGTGGGGTCTCCGAGTGCGTGGTCAACACACCAAGACCATTATTTCCTGTGTCTTCTTTAGACTCCTGAAGTAAGTAATCTGAGTTTGAATTGATGAGAGCAGTAGTAATGCTACAGTACCTTTTGGATCTATTTATTATTATTTTTTTGTTGGTTCTTATATTAAGAATTTGTTGTAACATGGGAACTTAAATTAACTTTTGGATTTACAACAAAAATATAAATCTATGACTGAATTTCTTGGTTATGCTACAGTTGTAACTTTTGGATCTAAATTGGTTTTTTTTTTTTTTTTTTGTTGGTTTTTGATCTGTTCTACTCTTTCTTTCACCATATGTGAAATGCACGTCTCAAAATATATAGTAATTGTGAAAATTGAGAAATAGATTTATCAGTTTTTAAATGGCATATGACATTACACAAATGTAAAATTACACAACTGTGTAACCATACAACTGTGAAATGATTTAACTACAAGAAAAAGGGCAGATACCGATGGAATTTACCGACGGACTACAATCCGTCACTAATTGAGACGAATTACCGACGGAATAGCAACGACTAAGAGTGGGAAACAAAATCCGAAACTAGGACGAGAATACCGACGGTTTTAGTGACGGAAATACCGAGGGAAAACATTCCCTCTCTAATCCGTCACTAATGTGGCGCCAAAATTTTGCGCCTTTCATTACCGACGGATTTATGACGGAATAAATGATTTTAATTTTTTAATTATTACGGATCTAAGTCGTTGTTATATGCATTAAAAAAATTAATAAATCTATATTTTAAGTAGCTACGGAATAGCGACGAACAGAATTTACCAAGGGATAAAATCCGTCGGTACATAAATAGCATATTTTTACCGACGGATTACCGACGGTTAAATCCGTCGGTAAATAAATTACATATTTTTAATGATAGTATAATAAAGAAATGAGAGACAGACAATATCCTTCACTATGAGTATTTTTTAATTTTTTTAATATAGATAAATGTTTTAGAACTCTTTTAGCAAAAAAGTTTTTTTCAAAAACTAATATAAAAAAAAAGTTAGAAAATTAACTAAACAAATGATTGTATAATAAAGAAAAAAAGGGACGGACAATATCCTTCACTACAAGTATTTTTTTTTAATATAGATAAATGTTTTAGAATTTTTTTAATAACAAAGTTTTTTTCAAAAAACTAATATAAAAAAAGTTCGAAATTAACTAAACAAATGATTGTAAAATAAAGAAAAAAAGGACGGACAATATCCTTCACTATAAGCATTTTTTTGAAATAGGGTTAAATATTTTAGACTTTTTTTAGTAAAGATGTTTTTTTTTTCAAAAAACTAATATAAAAATGTTAGAAATTAACTAAACAAATAATTGTATAATAAAGAAAAAAATGGGACGGACAATATCCTTCACTACAAGTATTTTTTTTTTTTGAATATAAATAATATTTTAGATGGGCCGTCCCACTTCACTTGAGACCTCCCAAAATGGACATGATTTTATTATTTTATATTCAATCTACCCCACTCACTCATTCTCTCTCTTCATTTTCCACCACACAATTCATTCAACCAACCTACTATTAACCTCACTCATTCTTTTTCTTCATTTTCTACCACACATTTTTCTTATTTTATTTTTTTCTTAGTTATTGTGCCCACCTCTTAGGTCTCAAGTGACGTGGGACTATATGATATATAGGGTACGGGATGTTATATAACATATGGTATGGTATATGGTGTATATGGTATATATCATTCTCTACATTACTTTTACACTCACAACACTTCCACAATTTCTTAATAAGCGTGTAAATGGGGGGTAGTACTCTTACTCTGAGACGGAGGAAATAATTATTATTACTATTATTATTAAATATTATTATTTATTATTCAATTATTATTATGAGATAATATTATTTTATACTTTGAATTATTATTGTTATTATTATTAATTATTAGTATTAATAATATTTTTATTTAGGTAATAAGGAAAGAACCTTAAAGCGGGGCAGATGGAGTAATAAAGAAAGGAAATTAAACACCTTAAATTGAGACAAACTAAAAAGGAAAGTAAGAACCTTAAAGCGGGACAGAAGGAGTAATAAAGAAAGGAGGGACAAACAACACTCTTTAATTTTTATGTATACAATATGTATATATTTTTATTTTTTTTAATATAAATAAATGTTTTAGACCTTTTTAGCATAAGTTTGATTTTTATTATTATGAATAAAATGATAATATTAATTAAATTTTTCTTTACTAAGTATTTTTCTCTTACTTTTAATATTAGGGATAAAATAATTTTAACTAATACTATATGATGTAAATCAAATACACCATTTGAAGTGAGGTGGCATTATTCTAATGGATATCAAACTTTCACATGGATTGTGGGAAAGAACAAATCTGAACCATCAAATACAATTAATCTAATGGTCCACACACTTTCTCTCTCACTCTCCTCTTTTTCTCAACCTACCCAATTAAACCTAATTAACCACTCATAATGGGCTGGCCCACTCCCCTAACCTAAATCCACTACCAGATGCATAAACCAAAAAAATATCCCCTCTCCCCTCATTTTATCTCAAACCCTAATCTGCAACTTCCCCTCTCTCTCTCTTTCTCTCTCATCCCCTGTAACGTCCGTCCTAATTCTTGTTAAATTCTTGACTTGCTTGTTAAATTCTTGACTAGCATATTTATATGTTATTTTATTTGAGTTAATTATTTAACTACTTTAGAAAGTTAAGGTGGTTAAATGTCAAAGTTGAAGGTTTAGGGGCCTTTTTGTCAAAGTTAGAAGTTGAGGGGCCTAGGTGTCATTCTTTGAAAGTGGCAAGTATATCTTGTTGTGTTTTGCAGAGAAAGATTCCCAAATCTTTCTTCTCGTTCTTTCTCTGGTTCTTGAAAGCTTGGTTTAGGATTCTTCCTATTCTCGACTCCTCGAGCTTAATTATCCCTCCGTTCGTGATTCCGGTCCCGGATAAATATTTGTGGCGTTGAATAGAGCGTTTCCGACCGATCAGAAATTAATTTGGGTCAACTTGATTTCGGACTAGGTAAGCTATTGACTCCCCCTTACTTGTAATAACATGCATATATGTTATTCCCGATACTTGTTCTTGTTAAAATTGTGTTTTGAGCAATTTTCGTGATACTTGTAATTTTGGGACAAAGTGAGTATAAATATATCGCGTACGAAATATGAAAGAAACTTGAAAAGTGTTTTGAACTTGTTGGTAAGCATCTGGGTTTGTTAATATGGGTTATTAAACAAAATATACTCCTACTCGTGAGACGGTAAAATAGTAACTCGATTTAAATATTATTAGAAAATTTTTACCATTATTTGTGGTACGGGGAAATGAATGGAAGTATCCCTAGATAATTATATTAATATATTAGAAAATTATACTTATACTTTTGGGGCGGTGAAATATTTAATTGGAATAAAAGAATATTATTCTATTACTTGTGGGACGGTGATTAATTAATAATGTGTCTCTATAGAAGTGTTCTGAGCATGTTAAAATGCACTCTTGAATGTTAGAAAGTGTTAGTGGGTTTATACTCCTACGCTCGAGACGGAGAATTCTAAGTCTGGAAAGAAATTTGATGTTTGCTGAAAATTGTACCAGGCGCCCGCCCACTTAGGCACCAAGCGCCCGCCCATTTGACCAGAAGTTCTGGTTTCAAAAGTGCTTGGATGAGCGGCCGCCCGGTCCCTTGTAGGCGCCCGCGCCGGTCCCCTGTTTCAACAAAAGTTTTTAAATCTAAATTGAAATGAAAGCTTATCCCTCCTAAGGCATAGAGCCTTAGTATAAGATGTCCTAGCAAGTGTTGTGACACCTTAGGGGCATCAGAAGTGAGTCTTGAACATGATTACTCATTAAATTAAAATGAGAACTTGAGTATAAAAGGAAGAACTCTTCTTTATATCTTGAAAGTGCTATGAACAAGCACTTATGTGTTATACTTGTCTTGGAACCTATGTTTGTGCACCTTGAGGGCACCAAATTAGTGTCTTGAGCCTGAATATCCTATGTAGGGGATTATGAACTTGTAAGTATGAGTTGTATAGCTCATTTACTTAATTTGAACTCGAAGTATTCTTGGTCTAGGTTTAGGGTACTACCCTAGATGGCCTAGATGAGTGTTGTAGAACACGCTAGTACTGAAAAATAGTCCCTTTGTGAACAAATGAAATGTGGACTTGAATCATAATTAAATGATAACTTGAGTATAAGAGTAGTAACTCTTTTATGTGTCTTGAAGTTAATGTTTGTGTACCTTAGGGGCACCAACTAATGTCGTGAGCTTGAATGTCCTAAGGAAAAGATTGGAAAATAATACGTGAAAGATGTATAATTCATCTTTCTAGCTTGAACTTGAAGTATAAGATTATTAACTCTTGTGCATGTTTAACCATCCAAAGAAATGGATTGAGAACTTGGATATAAGATGATAAAATCTTGTATATATATTGAATGTCTTGAATGTCTTGAATGTCTTAAGTTGAGACAGCAACTTGAAGTATAAGACAATAAAATCTTGTACATGACTTGAACATCCAAATAATTGGATTAGAACTTGAATATAAGATTATAAAATCTTGTACGTGCCTTGACATCAATATATGTGTATGGTAATAAAATTGAAAGATTCTTGATGTGTATATGCAAATCTTGCATATATTTACTTGATAAAGTGTTACTCCTTGATTATTTGATACATGATTTGAATAACCAAAAGAGTTGGGATATGGGATTAGATAGAGAATAATTAACTCTACTACACATTTGAATTTGATACGTGTCTATTGGAAGTGCTATGAATAAGCACTAAAGTGCTAGTGATTGGTTTTAATCGTGTATATACTCAATGAAGTATATAAAGAATAAAGAAGATATCTTGTCTTGAAATGGGTTCCTAAAGAAAATAGGGACTAGTGTAATATGAAGATAATTCATATAATCGTGTATACTATGATTTAAGTTAATAAGAATAACTACAGAACACAATATGTGTTGGAAAATGTATTCGATTACTAACGATCCATATACGTGAGATATGACTGTGACTAGGTATGATGTGACCTATTCTGTTACGTATTTAAAGTCTAAGGTATTGGGCTCTATGTGATTGTAAGGGTATCGTGATAGACACTTTAATGTGTTAAACGTGATATGAATATGTACGTGCAAACTTGGCATGTGACAAAGTGATATAGAATGATATACCCTACTACTTGTTTGAGGTCTGTTATTAATAGACTCTAACTTGGATTGACCGTGTTATATGGACACTCTACGTGCCATTGTTAGATTGATTTGTCTTCGCAATGATTGCGTACGTGTACTTGTATTCTCGTGAGCACATGATACATGATTACATGGTGCATATTCCCATGAGCACATGATACATGATTACATGGTGCATAAAGACTGGTCCACTAATATGGGACTTAGTTCTATTCTCGTAGTTCAAGTAAACATCTACTTGTGCATTCTCGTATGAGTCCAGCTGGCTTATTTGGTGCAGAGGGGTGTATAGGTTCACGCTTATTGCGAGGGCTGGGGCATAAGTGATAATCGTGGGTCTATGCATTCGGTCTGTTTTTCCCTTACTACCGGCCATAGTAAGGGCTTAGCATCCTGTATTAGAGCAATACGCCTGATATAAGTGAATGCTAACTCGTGAACACCTCGTGAATCTTGTTCTTGTGAATGACACTAGTTACCGGGTCTTCTTATATACTGCATAGCAGTCTCTTGATCTTGATCGTGGTTGTTATCAGCTATACAAGCATCGACAACAATGGTATTCTTGGGAGAAATAAGGAAGGATTCAGGTAATGATACGTGATAGGCCTATGTGCTTCTTGGTGAGTTGGTCTAGCCTCTCACACTACTTGACTACTTGTTACTTGATCATATCTTGAGCTTGATTACTTGTTGAGTTGGCTTAGCCTCTCTTATACTTGTTACTTGATGATACTTGATATATGATTACTTGAGTATCTACTGGAATTGTGTGATAACATGTCATGTAGTTGCATTTTAATAGCTTACTGAGATTTATCTCACCCCGTTTCTTGTTTATTTGTTTCCCCCCCCAGGAAAGCAAGTGGTAATACGTTGTGAGGCTCGACTTGGCACTACTTGGCAGGTTGTTCTTGGTTGGGGTAGACTTGTGTAGTACTTATTGTCACTAGACATCTTTTGATGCCAACTTATGTGCTAGGCATGTCTTCCGCTGTATGTAACCATGTTTGGTTTTAATTTTCTTGGTCTAGAACTCTTTGTGAGCTATCTTAGCTCCTTACTCTTTAGTATATATATCATGTCAGTTTGTTTCTAACAGGTATTGTTCCTGTTTCCCGTTAGTTTCTTGTTCCTTGTTAGTTACGCGCACCAGGTTCAAGGTTCTATTAGGGGATCCCGGGACTTGGGGCGTGTCATCCCCACCCTCCCGCCGTCACCCCTCCCACCAGAATCCCGTTAACCATCGCAACTCCCTTTTTTCTTTCCCCATCACCATCGTCGCCACCCACATAAAGCGTCATCTATATCGCCGTCGCCGCCGTCGCCGCCATCAATTTCAGGTAAGTATCATTCTCCCTCTCTCTCCCTCTCTCCCCCTCTCTCTCTTTCCTCTCTTTCTCACTCTCGAAATTTGATTTTGAATTTGGAATTTTTGATTTTTGAACTGGGATATGCTTGTGTTTTGTGTTTTTATTTGTCTCACTTTCGATTTCTCTCTCTTTCTCACCCCCGAAACATAAATCATTGTAGATCTGAACTGTAAATTTTGAGAATTTAATTTTTTGAACTGTAAATTTGGTTAATCTAGGCGTGTTTGTGTGTAGATCTAGATATTTGCTTTTTGATTTTGGATATTTTTTGTTTTACTTTGTTTTATTTGATTTTTCTATTGTTGTTTGATTTTTGTACTACTTTTGATATTTGTATTGTTGTTGTTTGGTGGTGGCAGGTATAGTGGTGGTGGTGCTAATTACGGAGGAAGTGGTGGTCTGTTGTGGCGGTCTGTTGGTGAGCCTATGGAGTTGGTGGCGGCTTGATGGCGGCGGCGGCCCGATGGTGGCGGCGGAGGTCCGATGTGGCAGCGGTGGTGGTCCGATGGTGGTAAAAAGAACGATGAACTTTGGATGAACTATAAAAGATGAACTCGGGATGAAATGTAAATATGAGTTCAAACAATGTTATTAGTTTGATTGCAGCAGCATGTTTCATTGTAATAAAATTTATTTTATGACTGTTTTTTGAAAATAGTTAGTGGTTAATTAGAAAGGGGACAAACTTTAATCTTGTTTGAGTTTTACTTTTTACAATACAATACTATAATTCTTTAATCCCCGTGCCCAACCAAAAAATCATAATTCGGGTGGGACGGAGGGAGTATATGCTATTTTTTTTAATAATGTACAAATTAGCGACGGAAATAATCCATCAGTAATATTAAATAAAAATAATAATAAATAGCGCTGCATAAATATTAGCGACGGTAAATTCCGTCGGTAATTCATCGCCAAAATGGTTTAAAAATAAAACGACGATTTAAATAAAGACGAAAACTTCGTCGGTAATCCGTCGGCTTAGTCTTTGGATTGGTCGATTATTTTACGATTTTGCCGACGGATTATTAAAGAATGGCAACGGAATAATCCCTTGGTAATGCAATTGAAAATCCGTCGGTAATCCGTCGAAATATTTTACCGACGAACGTTTTAACATCGGAAATTAAACGTTGAAAATCCATCGCTAAATCAATTTAGTGACGGATTTTTAATGATTACCGACGGAATAATCCGTTGGTATCTGCCTGTTTTCTTGTAGTGTTTTAAGTGAAAAATTGATAACTGAGAAATGAATGTACCAGTTCTTGTACTCAAATTCATATGTGAATAACTGAGAAATGAATGTCTCATTTATTATATAATTAAACCGATAGATTGAGTCATCAATTGTGAAAATTGAGAGATAATTTTATCAGTTTTTACTCAATTATGAACTGTTAAATGAATGCTCAGTTATTATATTCAAATTTATGTGTGAACAACTGTGAAATGCATGTCTCAGTTATTATAATGATTGTGAAAAATTGAGAGGTGAATTTATCAGTTTTTAAATGAAAAATGAAAAAAATGACACAATTGTGAAATCACACAATTGAGTAATCAGTTGAAAAATGATTTTATAAGTGAAAAATAAAATTTTAATTTCTAAAATTGAGAAATGAAAAATAATTTTTTTAAAATATTTACTAGTGAAAAATGAGTTTTTTATTTCTAAAATTTGAATTATGTGTTGAGTGTACTTGTGTGATTCGATTTGACGACACGATTTAAACGGTGGTCTCGGATTATTTTTTCAATTTCTAGATTTTGAGATATTACATTTTAAAATTTTGAGGAAAAAAAAAAGAAGAAAGAGAAAAAGTTGGAGGAAGAGAGAAAAAGTAGGAATGAGAGGGATAGAAAACGGGAAAGAGAAAGAGAAAAAAAAGGAGAGAGAGAGAGAGACATATGGAGCGCAGCATGGGAGAGAGGAGCAGGGGCATTTTGGTCTAAGGAAATTGCAAGGGACTTATTGACGAGTTTCCATAATGTCGGTCCTTATTGGTCATTTTTGTTTGGATGAGGGACTTATTGGTCAAAGCCTCATTCATTTTTTTATTTTTATTTTTTCGTTTTTCTTCCCCTTTTGTGATGGTTTCGGCCTAGTCCCCCATCACCTTTTGTACTTTTTATTTCATTTTAATAAATTTTAGGAGGCATTGCCCTTTTCAATTAAAAAAAAAAAAAAGCAGAAATATTTATATTGTTCTGGACCCAGTTTCATTTTTGTTGGATTCGGGGGTTACGTCTTCAACTACTCCAATATCATCCATGTCTCCTCGGTAATGATTTTGTAACATTCACAAAGGGTTCACAAATGTTAATCACTCATGTTTTGGTCGGTAATCCAGCTTGGGTAATTGCGCGCTCATTATAAATTAGTACTCCCTCTGTCCCTAAATGAGTGTCCAAATTTTATTTTAAGGGACACTGAAAATCTCAACTTTTTGAACAATTTGGTAACAACGATTCATATATAATCTTGTAATCTCCTTTCTAAACCTTTAGTTTTGCACGTATAAAGAAACAGGTGAAAAAAATTTCAAAAAAAAACGTTTAGGGAGAAAGTTATGTTAAAAAAAGACACTCATTTAGGGACAAAGATTTCTTGAAAATGGACACTCATTTAGGGACAGAGGGAGTAATATTTGTATGTTCCCAATCTGCACAATCTCTACTTTCTAATTGTCGATTCATTTTAGGGCTAACTGCAAATTGGTAACCTGAGTTTGTGTCACGTTTGCAATCCCCAACCTAAGAGTTTAATTGCGCCAATCAGCCATGTTTGTCAATTTGTTGCAATGTGGTGAATAAACTAACTTTTTGTTAATTTTTTGACGGACATATACACATGTGCTTTACACATGACTTTGTAAAGGGCAATCTTGTCAATAATCCAAGGGCAATCTTGTTAATAACCCAATCTTCCTCCTCCTCCGTTAACCATGGACATTTGTCGGCGTCTTCCCCCAAGAAACAACAACGTTAAATCAAACCCAATCCCGCTTGGGAGCTTCTCAAACAACAACAATCCAATCCCCCTGTTAGAGTAATAAACAAGACTTGATGTGAAAACCAAACAATCACAAGAACACAAATTTAAGTGGTTCACCAACTTGGCTACGTCCACGGAGAGGAGAGAGAATATTATTATCAATCTGGAGAAACTTTTACAAGATCACACTAATCTATGCTAGCACGAATTTTAGGTCACAAAATTTCTGACTGTGCTAATCCCTAGATCTAGAATTATTGATCTCTAAGCAATCTATTTTCTGTCTATTCAGACTTGATCACTAGTTGTGGCACTAGCTAGGTTGATAGCCTCTATTTATGCCACTCAAAACCTAGTCTAGGAATATGGTAAGAACTTGGAAATCAAGTCCCAAAAGGACTTAATCCTTCTTTTCCCGAAATCCGAAGTTTGCAACAATCTGGCGCAAAACTTGACAGGCTCGGCCGAGCTCCCTTCCACATTCTCCCGAACCTTGTGTTGCTTCCAAAACCCACTTTTCTGATACCCCTGGTTCGGCCGAGTCCTATGCTAGGGTCGACCAAATCCTTCCTGCTCCATCTTGGAATTACGAAATTTCTTTTGTTGCGTAATCCTTTAACTTAGCGTCCCAAATTCAAATGCATTAACCCAACAATCTCCACCTTCACTTTGAATCTCCATGACAACAAATTGTTTCTCCCCCCTCTCCTCTAATTCTATCTAATAGCTGCGAACATTAAGCAAGTCCAAACAATGTTGGAACTTGTTCCCGTCACGGGCTTTGTGAACGTATCTGCAGGGTTGTTCGCCGTCCCTAAATTATTTACCTTTACCCGTTTCTCATCCCTTAGGAAATGATATCTGACATCAATGTACTTGGTCCTCTCATGATGAACTTGATCCTTGGCCAAACAAATCGCGCCCAAACTATTGCAATAAATAGTAGCCTGATC
This sequence comes from Campanula takesimana, assembly GCA_026119855.1. Classification (NCBI taxonomy): domain Eukaryota; kingdom Viridiplantae; phylum Streptophyta; class Magnoliopsida; order Asterales; family Campanulaceae; genus Campanula; species Campanula takesimana. The sequence continues at coordinate 88,733 of JAOWBW010002281.1, forward strand.
TTGATGTATCCCAAGATCGCTGATCAATCCCTTCAACCATATTCTTTCCTTAGCGGACCCTGTCAATGCCATGTATTCTACCTCTGTTGTAGACAACGTCACTGTCGCCTGCAATGTAGCTTTCCAACTGATAACTGATCTACCAAGCGTACATACATATCCGGTCATCGATCTTCTTGTATCAACATCACCTGAATAGTCAGAGTCTGAGAAACCCTCAACTGCACATTCTGCTCCACTTCCATAGATGAGGCCGACGTCACTGGTACCCCAAAGATACCTAAAGATCCGCTTCACAGCTTGCCAATGTTCCTTACCTGCATTACCCATAAACCGACTAACAACACTAACTGCATGTGCAAGATCCGACCTAGTGCAACTCCCAAGAATGCAACAGGAGAGACTCCTCACTCCTTGGTATTTGGAACAACATTTTAAAGTTATTGGAGTTTTTTTTTTAAAGGATGACACGTGTCACGATATGGAAAGTGGGAGGGTTGGATCCGGCGGTCGGCTATAGTGGAGCAAGTGGATGCGGGAAGCAGCGGAACAAAAAACCATGGAGCGGCCCGTCTCACCGCATATAAGTGTTTGTCTTCTAGAAAACACCTTGCAATGACATCCAAAAGACAAATTGAGATCTCCTGTACCACTTTTGTGTGCCACTTGTAATCCAACCGTTTACATGTTTGCATAATATTACAATAATACCAATCTCAATAACTGTGAGCCATTACATCACTTGTGGCACATGTAGTGGTACACGAACTGGCACAGAAGATTTGGACTCCCTAAAGACAGTTTCTGCTTACCTATTTTTCAGGGGCCTGTTATTTACCATGTGATCAAATGAAGACCAAGTCAAAGCAATGACCTTATCAACAACAAATCTTCAAACACTTGTAAACACACACTCACATTCTCTATAACTCTCTCTCTCTCTCTCTCTCTCTCTCTATATATATATATATATATATATATATATATATATATATATATATATATACTCCAACATTGTACTCTCTCAAAAAGTTTAGTAAAATCTCTGGTCAAGACAGGTCTTCTAAAACCCCCTAAGGTTTTATGCCGGCGAATAATTGTTGAATGGCTTTCCTCGTTAAATATTTTGTCTCTACATCTTGAATTGTTAAGTCTATATTCCATTTGTGCCCAATTCATATAGTTATTGTTCAATTGTCAAAAATTGTCAAAAACAACAATATGACCATCAAATTTTGTAGACTTTAAGTTCTATTGAACCTTCACCAACCAAGAACATTACTGTAATCTTATCTTGTCACGACAAAGCTTTCTGAATGTAACACAAAAACTGTTGCTAGGTGATTTAAAATGTACTGAAAGCAACATAATAAGTTTTATTTACAAGATGTTACTAGCTTCATGGCTAACTGGTATGAGAATACAAACGAAACTTAGTTTGTACTGAGTGAATCAATTGGCAAGAAAGCTTTATTTTGAACCAACGAACATTATAATAGTCTTGGATGATTTAAGTAATTTACTAAATGAACCATTTATAAGTAGCTGATTCCTGATTTAAATATAAAAAGTCATTAGACTATATTCAGGTCAATGATTCATTGACCCACTAGTTAAGCCCTTAACGTTAAATTGTGACAGACTTTCTTAGAAACTACAAATACGCCTCTATGAGGTAAATTACAGACATGGACAAGGCTTTACCTACCACTAACGAGGCAATATATCAGTTATAGTCAAATGATTGACTGATAAATTGTTGTAACATGTCTGATGCAGACCTATGAATCTTCCATCCGTAAAGGCAGGCCGTGCTGGTTGGGACGGAGTTTCAGTTTCACAGTTGAGCATTATGACAACAGTCGGCATGGTTGGCCTGTCATACGGATCTTCTTGAACACACATTAGTCCTATATGCATGCATCTCAAGAATTCATCGAGAGGACAGGAATATCCCAATAATGGGTCCATGAGTTCTTCACTTTTACCTTCATTCCACAATTGCCATGCCTGAAACGTCACTTTATGACTTTATACATATTGAGGTTTAAAGGTTATTAAAAAAAATTATAATCAGAAACTAGGTATGAATTTTCACATTTGAGATGAGGCTAGGAGTGCGTTTGGAGCAATGGGGTGCAACAAAATTCCTCCGTCCAGTAATAATCTCAAGCACGAGAACACCAAAGCTAAACATGTCAGACTTGATAGAATATAGTCCTTCCATAGCAAATTCTGGAGCCATATACCCACTGCACGACGAAAAACAAACATTTTACCATATTGAAGAAGAAAAATGAATTGAATTGAGAAGCTGATAAACTAAACTAAGAACTTACTACGTTCCGGCTATTTTTGAAGTATTAGCTTCTCCATCATTGCTAGCAAAGATTCTCGCATTACCAAAGTCAGATATTTTCGGGTTCATGTCCTTGTCTAATAATACATTGCTTGGCTTTAGGTCCCTATGAATGATTCTAAGTCGAGAATCCTGGTGAAGATATAACATTCCACGAGCAACCCCGTTAATTATATTTAGACGTCTGCTCCAATCTAGCTGAGCACGTTTTCTGGGATCTAGCAATAAAAAACAGATATTAATTTATTTATTTCACAAACTACAATTGATATGTCCCCCCCCCCTCCTTCTTTTTCCTCCATGTCTATATTAGGAAGAAAAGTTACCTATGAGGAAAAAGTCGAGGCTGCTATTGGGCATGTACTCATAGATTAAAAGCTTCTCCTCTCGATAGGTAGAAAACCCGAGAAGCCTAACTAGATTTTTGTGTTGAAGTCTAAGTATCAGAGCAGCTTCAGTTAGAAACTCGTCTGAGCCTTGCTCTGATATTGTTGAGAGCCTTTTTATTGCTACTTCTTTACCATCAGGTAGTATACCCTGAGAAAGCAAAACTTATTAAAATCTTATCGTTTCTATTTATCGTTGTGAGAGTTTCAAAAATATGATGAAAGCAGTTACCTTGTAGACAGGGCCAAAACCACCTTCTCCAAGCTTGTTCACCTCTGAGAAGTTCCCCGTAGCTGTATTTAGAGTTTTTATATCATAGAAAGGCAAGTCCTTAGGTTGAAGGTTGTTTCCTCCTTGCAGATTTTGAATCTGGAAATCTATTTCAGCAGCCTTATGCGATTGCATTTCTTGTAAATCAATTTGGTTTTTCCCTGAATATTAAAAGTTAATAATAAAGGATCTCATGAAAATCACACACTGAGCTAAAATAATTTCAAGTTTACCTCATTTGATTCAGAAGTAATCAATACTGTATGACATTTACTATAGTATAAATATTGAAAAATTGAAGGAATATATAAAAATTTCACAAGGTAAGATAATTATTACTCATTAGTTCTTTTTTCTTCATGTTGTAGCAATAGATAAGCAAAGCGGAGACTAACACTGCTGCGCCAATTACAAGAACTGAAATCATCAATTTCAGTTTACACTTTCCTGTTCATAATATCCAAAAGGGAAACACAACAAACTAAAAGTCAATACCAGCATAGTTTTGTTTCATCAACCCTATTCATAGCATCACCTTTTAACATGAAAAATATACCTGGATTCGGCATTGATCCGACGGGACTTGCTGTAACAAATAATAAATAATTATGAATATTATTATTTGGATGAAGTACCATATCATATACAGGATGTCGTTTATAGAAGTATTTCAAGCACTAGGCATTATACCTGGAATATGCATTGAATCAGGGGCCACTTCAACAAAGGAATATAGCTCGTACCTTAGATAGCAACTGCGGCTAAGTAGCCTTGCCCCTATCGAACTATAGCAATTATCTAAAGTTTCTGCGATTGCTCTAACTAGGCATGTGTTACAGCTATCACGTGACAGGTCAGCGGTGCACTGTAAAAATGCATATACTGTATTTGAAGTGGGCGTAAAGGCAATACTTTCTTTTGCATACATGCCAGTAGAGTTGAAAGCTGCAACTGTGCTAAGATCGAGTAACGTTTTATTCATGAAATCTTGAAATTGATCGGGTACTGAAATATTTTGGGCATTATCCAACGGTATATTTCCCGTAAGATTCAACTCACCGAAAAATCTTTGAGGGGAATAGCGTACTTGGCATGTTTCCTCCCATACAACATCTTCATTTCCATTTGGACACCTTTTTTGAGCATTTTCTACAGCACTGGTTACGCACTTCCTGCAATCATCATTTGACACGTAGTTGTAGTTGTAACAGAGAAAGAGACCGTAAATTGTATCTGGGTAATTCCCTATACTAATGTTATAGAACCTGGAAGAAGAAGCTTCAGATTCCAAGGAATGAAGGAGGTTTGCGAGATTAGTTTTAAAGAAAATGTTGGTCGTAGTGGTTTTGTTTCCACAGATTGATATGGGAACGACATCATTAACATGACCTTGTAGCGTGATTAGGGAAGCGAAAAAAAGAACCACCTGAAATATTTTTGAAAGACTTGTATGCATAAACATCTCCGGCTACCTGATGATAATTTGGGTTTGTAAAATTAAGAACGTCGACTTTGCTTGACCTTAACTTGTTTAAGAAGACCGTAAGGTTTTAGGATACTTCCTGGAAGGAGAGTTTATAATAATTAAGTTCTGTCAGTCATCTCACTATTATTTGACCACGAACAACTTTGGTAGATAATTTTGTACTCATATAGTATCAAGTTCTACAATCCCTCCAACTGATTATTGAAAAACATAGAAGCATCGATAATTAATCAGTATCATATTTTTACAAAATAAATCCATCTTTGAGGTTAAATTTTGATAATTAATTTTGTACGCTTTTATACTATATTATATTATCTAAAGGTGCTTGCAAACTCATTTATATCAAGTACCAAGTCTATAAAAATGTTTAACAAATTTGCAGTAAGACTAACAACATCTTAATGTTGACAATTCAACGAGCCGCTGTAGAGATTAAGGAAGTTGTTAAATGATGGAAACATAAGCTTTGATAATAGAGCTCGTCCTAACTTAGACACTGCTTGTTAGAGGAAAAAAATCTTTGAATTCATTTATTCTAGGAAAATCATCACTTTTCCATGCCTTGACTGAATGAAAGGAAGATGCCAAGAACATACTTGTTAGAAATCTTCAAATCACATTTCATCTTATCGTAACTAGCTTACCAATAAAAAAAATAACTCTTCTTCCATGGCACATCAATAGAAAATACAATAATAAAAATAAAATATAAAGGACTATATACAGAAAGAAGAAAGCACCAAAATCTAATTAAAAACGTTTTTTGACAAATCTAGAACGTGACATGACGATTCAATAGTGTATCTTGCCGGAAGTTACAATCTTCATTTCAGTTTATGTCAGCTATATGAAACTGGAACATTATATTGGTATTAATCATGCAATCAACATTAACTGTTACTTAATGTACTCCCTCCATCTCAAGCATTAGTCACATTTGAGAAGTCATTTTTTTTTTAAATAAAACAATGCGTAGTCACTTACTTGTAACTTCTTGAAATATTATAACATTGTAGATAAAAATTAGTATTATTTGGTTAGAAACGTATAGAATCACGATAAGTACTTTCCAGCTACACACCGTGTGTCTGTGTCTGTGTCTGTGTCTGCATATATACTACTCCCTCCGTCCCAAATGATATTTTCATTTGGCGTTTTTCATTGTCTCAAAAAATTCTTATCTTTTCTACAATTTGGGCTTAAATTTGTGTTAGGATTAATGGCTTTGAAATTGGGGATGCCTAATTTAGTCGATTAATTAACAAGTTCGTAATTCCGAGACAGAATGAGTAAAAATGTTTTTTGGCTAAGGCTTAAAGCCAAGGCCATAAAAACAGAAGTTTGCGAGGCAGCCATGTTGAATTTACGCCAAAGAAATAAGAATGAGTCGTTGCCGTTGGACAAGAATTTAGGCTAGTAATCCTTAAGTTGGTTGACTTTTGTAAGGACTTTAATATTTTATGTATTAAAGTTAGGCAAAAGAGAATAAGGATTCCTAATGGAATTATAATTAGGGTGATTTAGAGTATACGTGATTTATACTCCCTCCGTCCTAATTTAATTCAGTTACTCAGCTTGCTCAGTTTACACAGAGATATCAATAATTCTAGATTTAGGGTTTGCACAGTCAGGAATTTTGTGATCAAAATTCGTGCAAAGTAGATTAGTGTGATCTTTTGTAATTGTTTTTCCAGTGATAATAATATTCTCTCCCCTCCCCGTGGACGTAGCTAAGTTGGTGAACCACGTAAATCTGTGTTTTTGTGATTGCTTTATTTTCTCATCAAGTCTTGTTCAATTGCTCTAACAATTTGTATAAACACAACATAGCTAGTGAAGCAAGTGTTCAAATCCTTAAAAAGTGAGTCAAACATGAAGATCATTTTGGGACGGAGGAAGTATTTGATTGTTATAGCTTCTGAATGAGCTCCAAAACATTGTGGGTCTGAATACTATTGGAATCAATCATTTCTGATAAGAATCACCCGTAAACAATAAGTATGAGCTCAAAAGTCATTATTTAACTTCTTTTCTATGGTTTGACTAAGGTTCCGTTTGTTTCACGTAAAACAATTTCCGGAAAATGATTTCCCATAAAATGTTTTTCGGAAAATGAAATTGTTTTCCGGAAAATGACATAAACATGTTTTTGGTTGTTTGGTAAATCTAAGGAAAGTGTTTTCCGGAAAATGTTTTCATATGAAAATAATAATAATTTAATATGAGGAAAAGAATTATAATGAGAAAAAAAAATGAATGTGGGTGGAGATTTTGGTTGGGGTGGGATGGTGGTTGTGGGGGGTGGGGTGGGGGTGGGTGGGGTAGGTGGGGGGTGTTGGGTGGTGAGGGTGGGGGTGGGGGAGGTGTTCAAAATAATTTTAATATGAGTAATTTTATTTTATTTTATTTTTATTTTTTTGGGGGTGCGTGGGTGGGCTAGGTGGTGGGGGGGGTGTGGGGGGGGGTGGGTGCTGGGGTAGTTGGGGGTGGTGGGAGATGTTCATTTTTTTTTTTAATATGAGTGAAAAGAAGTTTTTTTTTTTTTTTTTTTTTGGGGGGGGGGGGGGGGGGGTGGGGGTGGGGTGGGTGCTGGGGTGGTGGAGATGTTTTTTTTTTTTTTTTTTTTGGTGGGGTGGGTGTTGGGGTAGTTGGGGGGTGGGAATGTTCAATTTTTTTTTTTAATATGAGTGGAAAGAAGTTTTTTTTTTTTTTTTTTTTTTTGGTGGGGTAGTGGGGTAGGGTGGGGGTGGGTTGGGTGCTGGGGTAGTTGGGGGTGGTGGATAGGATGAATGAAGAGGGTGGTATTGTGGTATTAGAGGTGTAGTGGGTAGGGTGGGGTTTTATGGAGAGTTGGGTGTGAGTGAGAGAGTTAACATTTTCCGGAAAATGACTTACTGTAAAAATCCGTAAGTCATTTTACTTAGAAATGGGGGGAAACCATATTCCGGAAAATATTTTCCTCATTTTCCGGTGCGCAACAAACACCGAAAAATGAGGAAAACATTTTTCGGAAGTTATTTTACGCGAAACAAACGGAGCCTAAATGATAGAGATTCGTGAGATCTTTTAGCTATTTGCATTTTGTCTTAATTTATACTTTTTCTTAGTAAACTGCCAAAAAATACAGCTATGCTTATCAGCAATATGTATACTTGTCTAGTCGACCAATAGATTTTATTCGTTTGTCTAGTCAAGCAATAGATTTTCTTGATGGTCCAGGAAATGTTAGAACCACCATTCAAAATTTGACCGCATCTGGGGGGTTTAGTCGTCTAACAATTAAAAAAAACGTAGTCTGTACTTTCTCTTTGGTTTGCTGGAAAATATAAATAATATTTCGCAAGTCCAAAATAGAATACTCTCTCCGTCCCGGACTAAGGTTTTTAGTTTGACTTTACACGGAGATTAAGAAAAAGTAATGTTGTGAGTGTGAAAAATGAAATAGGAAAAAGTATGAGAGAGAAAGTGGGTAAAAAGTTTTTGTTGTGAGAATGACAAGTGAGTCCCATTGTCCATTTTAGGTAATAAAGCAACTAAAAACTTAGTCTGGGACAAACCAAAAAAAAAAAGTAAGAACCTTAGTTTGAGGCGGAAGGAGTATAATCTTACTACTTTTCAAGAAGGTACATGCAAGTAAAATTCTACTTTAAAATGATTGAATTTTCATGCAAATGACGGCTACTATTTGTTATGACTAAGATGGAAAGAATAATAATGTTGATCGAAAGTAAATACTGCCTCCGTCCCATTTCAAATTGCAAAACTTGCCAAAAAGGGTGTCCCAACTAAAATTGCAAAATCCAAAAATGACAAGTTTTAACCCACTTGCACACTCACATCCATTAACCCACTAACTATTTTCTACCTCACTTTCTCTCTCCCACTCAACTATCAACACTCACAACACATCACATTTTTCACTTTTTCCCTTAATCCCCGTGCCAACCTAGTATTTGCAATTTGAAATGGGACGGAGGGAGTATATTGTTAGTGCAGACGGAGGTGTTACCTCAGATGTTGCCACTGGCAGTCTAAGTGTTTGTGACGAAAATAATTTGTAATTTGACATTTCTTTCTAATATAATTTTATACTAATGTCCTAATATTATTGTCTAGATGTTGGTCCATACTTTCAGGTATAATAAAGTTGATTTATGGAGCTTAAAACATGGAGAAGAAATTAATGAAGAATTACTCATAAAAACCGAGTAAATAAGGGAGTTACAAACATATTTAACATGTGTTAAATATGTTAAATATGGAGAAGACCAAGTCCAAGGTTTGTTGCTGATCAAATAGATGAAGTACAAGGCATTGGAAGCTTGGAGTACAACACGGTGAAGCTAGGACTTGGAGATCAAGCTTGCGGTTGAGAAATTCATGGAAGGAAGACCAAGTCTTCGCACAAAAAGTAGAGAGCAAGCCCACTCACTCTCCCCACTCTTCCCACTCGTCACAAACAGCCCAAGGGCTGTTATTTGTGTAGCCTTTGGCTATAAATAGATGATTGGATGAAGATTGAAGACAAGCCAATTTTATACACACATCCATAGCACAAAAAGACCAAAGTATTCTTGGCTCCTTTTGAGATTCTTTCTCTCCATACACTCTTTTATATCACTCAAATACTTCGGGTTTGAGTGAGTTTTGGTTAGGATAGAATCTTGTACTTTGTTCTTACTTTGTTCCATAGAGAGTATATCATAGTTTGTATAGGGAACCATTTTAAACTTTGTAATTGGTTTTGATTATAAGGTTTTCGCCATCTAGGCATCTCAAGTTATATTTATATAACTTGAGAAAATATTTCTCTTGTGCTATTTATTTTCCGCTGCAAAAACTCTACTATTTTTTGTGTGTGTATTTTCTGTCCGTCTGGAGTGTTACCTGGGTGTTACTTAACACTTGAGGTAACATCTGTTCTCAGAAAGTCATTGACAAACATTTTCAATTGCACCAGAGCCCGGACACTTGACATACTAAGTGATTTGTTCCAGATTTGTCATGGCTTTCGATCCTGCTAATCCTAATCAAAAGCGTCTTCCTGTTTTAGATGGCTCGAATTATGCTTATTGGAAGATCCGCCTACGCTCGCATATCAAATCAATTGATCTTCGGGCATGGCGATCTATAACAAATGGTTACTCTCTCCCTATGTTACCTCCAGATGAAGATGGTGACGTTCAAGTCAAACCTGAATCCGAGTGGACTAATGAAGAGATTACTCTAGCTAATTATAATGAAAAGCACTTAATGCTATTTTTGAATGGGTTGATATGCATATTTTTAAACTTATTCAAAATAGTTCCACTGCTCAAGAGGCATGGGACACTTTACAAAGATTTTGTGAAGGTGATAGTAGTGTGCGTGATAATAAGCTTAGAACTCTTACTGGCAATTTGAAAGATTGAGGATGGGTGAAAATGAAACGATTTCATCATATTTTGAAAAATTGTTTGATATTGCAAATGAGTGTCAACTTTTGGGTGAACCTTTTACCAACAAACAACTTGTTTCAAAAGCTATTCGAACTCTCTCCGAGAGGTTCAATATGAAGTTTCATCTATTGAAGAAGCTCACAATCTTTCTACAATGAACATCAATTCTTTAATGAGTATTTTGAAAAATTTTGAGTCAAATCTCCTTGAACAAAGTGAGGCTTCTAAAGGGAAAAATATTGCTTTAAATGTGCAATCCTCAGATTTTTCAAATGATAATGAAGATGAAATTTTTTGAAGAATTGGATGAAAGTGCCAGTGTTGCTTTACTTGCTAGAAAATATAATGCAATGGTTTAAAAAGTTTAACAATGAAAAAGTGCAGGTAAAAGCAAAAGAGAACAAACCAAGGTGTATGATTCGATGCCAAGAAGGACGTTCCCAATCTACTCAAAAGTCAGCCCCTATATGCGTAGAGCATCCTCAGATCAATCAGGTCTGATCCCAAATACATTGATTCAATTCAATGTCATGCTTTGTTCGGGATGGGGTCATTACGCAAACGAGTGTGCCAACACACTACGGAAGAAGGGAAAGAACCTATGGGTATCCCTGAGTGCAATGAAGATGAGGGTTTCAGTCCAAGAAGAAGAACCAGATCAACACCATGTATGTCACAGTCAGTGACTTGCAGACTGAACATGTTACCAGAGATGGTTATGTCAACTGAGATAACATCCGAGACGCACATCTGTCAGGTATAACAATTTCAGTACTGATAATACTGTTTGTTTCATGGTTTCCACTAATCTTGATACAGGAAGTTCGCAAAGGATGAAGATGAGCAAAGATGAGCTCAGTGAAGACTTAAAAATCCTCTATAAGGATTATGCTCAAGGAATGGAAGAAGGAGAACCAAATGGTTAAGACTTTAACCAAGAAGAACGATGGACTCAAGGCCTACTTGAACCGATTGGAAGCTCAAGCATCCCAGAAAGATGCCGAGCTAGAAAAGTCAAGGCCAAGTTGACTCTAGCCGAAACCACCTT